>MJUU01016992.1:98395-124906 GCA_002080025.1 Modiolus philippinarum | reverse complement strand
TTCCATTTATTCTTTTCTTTTCTAATATATATAGAAATGTATATTCTCTAACGTTGCTGTCAGGAATAGACCATCTATACAATACATAATGAAACTTTTCGCGATTTCAACTATTCAACATACCTAATATCATTCAAAAAAACTGATATTTATAAAGTTGATGAAATTATCATGATAGTAACAAGTATATGGGTTTTTCTAAAGTAAACCTTCGAATACTGGTATTGCAAAATACTTTTTTACCAAGCACGATATGACAGAAGCGAATGTAGTTGGTACTTTTAAGCGCTTTTCATCCTGGAGCGGAAGTGGGAGGAGCTAAAGCTGTATGCGCGGTTTCTGAATTTAAATCGTATGTCGCTACCACACAAAAACGAATAGAACATAATGAAATAAATTGTATTAAAAATTTAGCATTACGTTTCGTGCTGAGGGCACGACTGTATAACAAAACAGAAAATCTGCTTTGTGTTTTCGAACATGAAGCAGGTAGTTTCGTACTTGTAAGTAAATCAATTATGATTGTTTATATCATCAAAACGAATAAATTATATTAAAATTTAGGCTATATTTCGTACAGAAGGCACGACCGTATCTCCACAAAAAAAAACTGGTCTATATTTTCGAACTTCGTATGTACAAATCAAATGGTTCTGGACGTAGATGTCATGCCGAAGTCGCGAATAAAGGGAACAAATTGATAAAAGTGTCTTGCCGAAGGTACTGCCACTAGCAGCATAAATGAGCGGAAGTGGGAGGAGCTAAAGCTGTATGCGCGGTTTCTGAATTTAAATCGTATGTCGCGACCACACCAAAACGAATAGAACATAATGAAATAAATTGTATTAAAAATTTAGCATTACGTTTCGTGCTGAGGGCACGACTGTATAACAAAACAGAAAATCTGCTTTGTGTTTTCGAACATGAAGCAGGTAGTTTCGTACTTGTAAGTAAATCAATTATGATTGTTTATATCATCAAAACGAATAAATTATATTAAGATTTAGGCTATATTTCGTACAGAAGGCACGACCGTATCTCCACAAAAAAACTGGTCTATATTTTCGAACTTTGTATGTACAAATCAAATGATTATGGAAGTAGATGTCATGCCGAAGTCGCGAATAAAGGAACAAATTGATAAAAAGTGTCTTGCCGAAGGTACTGCCACTAGCAGCATAAATAAACAAATATCGTTTAACAAATAAGCATTGATCCAAATGATAACCAGTTCAATGAAATTCGGCACACATCGGGTGAATTCGATTAAGGTGGAATTTCAATTCATTTTTATACGCTTCAGAGTGGACATGAAGTTTTAACACTTTCCAACTTCACTTGCAATTATGATGCTTTGACTCACACCACAAATAAAATTTAAAAAAAAAACTCTGGCATGAAAACGGCTAACACAGATGTCATGATAACATAAATAAAGATTGCAAAAAGTTACTAGCCAAACAATTGCATTTGTTAGCACGCGAACATGTGATTATGTCCATGTAACAACTGCAATGAATTCGAACTCGCTCACGGATGCTGAAATTGTTATAAATAATATATGTCTTACCTTGAAGTTAAGATATTCCCTTTTCTTAAGATTGATACTGGCGTGAAACTTGACTGAAACTTTCAAAATGAAATGGCATTACGCTTTAAAACATCATAATGCGCAAATGAATGTGAAAATTGTCATTCGTCAAATGAGAATAACTTAGCGTCTGCTACACCGGAAATGTACAACTATACTGTCCAAGGACCGACAACTACAGATGTGTTGTGGAGATTGCAGTGCAATCTGAGGTAGCATAAAACTAATGAAATATACGTTGGGATCATGAATTATGTAATAATGAGACTTTGTGCAAATATGAATATTTTTTCTTTGAATGGAAAAAAGTATTCAGGGGACTTGAGCACACCTGTTAAGTCCCACAAATCGCTATTGTTAATAAAAAAAAACGTTATAAGTGATCCGTGAATAAATTGGGGGGAGGGGGGGGGGGGCTCAATTGATATTTCCACTGCCTCCTTGCTTATCCAGGGAACGCAAAATATTTTTAGGACGCATGTTTCAAAATACAAAAAAATACCGGAATTGCATAAATAACAGAAAATTTCAAATTAGCCCCTTGTTGTTTGGTGTTTTAGTGTAGTTGACTTCGGTTCTGCCTGTTAAAGCTCAAAGCTAAAAAAAATCGCTATTGGCAATAATATATAGGCTTCAAGGGATCAGTGAATTAATAAGGGGGGGGGGGGTGATTGATATTTCCACTGCTCGTAATTTATCCAGAGAACGCGGAATATTTTTAGGACACATGTCTAAAATTAACCCCCTTGTAAATTGTTGTTTTAGTGCAGTTGACTTCATTTCTTCCTATTTAATTCAAATTCAATATTGTAAGGTGGTCACTTAAAGTTAAAAGGATCAAAGGAAAGATTCATAAAACTGTCTGCATTTATAATAATAACTGGTTGTGACATATATGGATATGTAGTGAGATGGGCCAATGCGTGAAACCAACAAGATCAGTTTTACCCACATTCCTGTTCCCCGTATTCTAAACTAAAGAGCTGCTAATTGGGTAGACTTTTCAGCAACTTTACCGGTATTAGATCTCTTATAATGCCTGTTTATTAAAGCTACTGTAATTATCCCTTCTCACTTTACGATCAATCGAAACAGGACCATTAGTTGACACGTATGGCACATTCGCCCATACATAGCCTTTTGAGTAATTATACGTTCAGATTTACTTGCATTATTTCATTATAAACAGATGTTAAGCAGGTGCGATGTTTTTATGATCATAAACGATTTATTTACAAAACAAAGTCTTAATAAATATGAAAACCGTTACAGATACTTTCATTTTCAATTTGGTTGTTAAAACTGATTAAATTGTTGGATAAAGTTTCGCTTTAAACATGTGTTTCTAATAATTGAAACATGCTTACGAATATTTACAAAATATTTGATGGAATTCATTGTCTGTTTTTATTTTACTGATTTTTCGTTTATTGCGTGTTTGAAATACAAAGGGTCCATTGTAATATGCTGCATCCCCAAATCAAAATAGACAAATTTTATAATTAGAAAGCAGTTAAATTTCTGTGGGAGATAACGAGAACACTGCTGTAGTTGTTAATGTAGATAGATAAAAGATAACTGGAATATATATATTGTAATTGTACCTCACCTGTCATGATGGTTTGAAAATAAAAACTGGGAGGTATTGAAGAGAAAACAGAAATAATTGCTTCTTATCATTTATCAATATACACATCAGGGAGACCATATTGCACTGTATTATGTTTTCAAGTGCCATAAAGGGTTGTCACATTAGTAACGATGATTTCCGAACCTGTTGTATATTAAAATTCAGACTAGGGTTAGGGTTAGTTATATTTTTATCATATTTTTACATATTTGACCACTATGAATGCACTTGGGGGCTAATGTCAGTCCCGTTATAAGAAAAAACAAAGCAAAAAATAAATGCATCAATTTTATGGCTTCTGTAAACTTTAACATACATCAGAATTCAATTTTATTAGGCAACTCTACATGTAATATATGTTTGCTAAAACTCTAGCATAAGCATTTTGCAGACCTAAGTTTTCAATAAGAATGGCTTTATTTTCAGACAGTATTTCTAAAAAATCACGGTACCTGAAAATGATTTTCTCTTATGATGCACGCTAATTATCTATTCCTTGCACGAATAGTTATTTGTGGTACACAACGAGACTTTGAAGCTGGAGTTAGATATGAACTTGTTGAATCTCTTTTACAGGAATTGGTCGAGCGTCAAGTAATAACACATCACGCGTGATGTGCTATTATTTTTTTTCGACGTTTTTATTGGACCACTGTGAAATCTCGTTGGCCGTGATTAACGTTACCTAGCATCGGTGTTGTTGTTTGAAGCAAAAATAGCAGTTCGGCACTGAATATTATGTAAATCATAAGAGAAATAGTTTTAACAACTCGAAAAAATTGTATATCACTGGATATCAACTCTCGTTATGTAATTTCAAATATAATAAACTCGATCGCCAAAGGCTCGTTTATCATATTTTGAAATTACATAACTCTAGTTGATATCCATCGATATACAATTCTTTCTCGTTATGAAAACTATAATTAATGTTGAGTTATGTGGGTGACAATTATATTTTTTGTAGCTTAAGTACAGAAGCATATATGTGCACGGTGAATGAAAGGATATGGAGCAAATGCAAATGAGACAAAGTCTCTTCAAATTCATGGTAAAAACAAGCAAAGAAACAACACTTTAATTGTTGTTCTTCATCTTGAAGTCACCATGAAGGATTCAATTATGAGCCCTGCTCACACTTCATAGTAAGTTCAAGTCCCTTACTGCTGGTTTGAGCGGAATTCTTTGCTAACTGTCGAACAACGCTACATCCATGTAAGACTTTGTCCAAATAAAACAACGGCAGTAGAATACCGAAGGAACAAAGGAGTGTAATTTACAAAAATCGAAGTCCAAAGACATGGCCATAACGAGAACACAGAAAACAATGACGTTAGACATAGAAAACAATGACTTTAGACACAGAAAACAATGACGTTAGACAGATACAAAGCACAGAAATAGAAATCACAACATTCAAAACAAAGGCACTCACAGTGTGAACTCCAGTGAAACTGAGAGTGACATCAGGTGCTCCGGAAGGGTAAGCATGTCCTGCTCTGTTAACGGCACCCGTCACTATGTGTGAGTCAATTCAGAAAAATGTTAAAGTCGGTAGTCAAATCTGGGAAGACGTGAATCTAGCTGAAAATATCCACTTTCATTTGGATACTGACACGTTATATCTTTCAATGATGTTATGGTGATGGCCATAGAATTTCTTGTGGGATGAAATTAACATAGGTTGAACAAATCCCTGACTAAGCAGCTTTTGGGACAGTGTTTTAGCTCTGTTCAAAAAATCACTGTACAAACTAAAGTGAATCATTTATTTTTACTCGGAAATCGACATGACCTAATGTAACTTTTAAGAATATCATATTTTAGAGGGGAGGCAACTCTAGAATTAACTGTAAGAGTTGGAGAAAGCCGGTATTGCATGACTTAATCAAAAATTATGTTCTTAGCTTACATATTTTTTATTCAGAATTTACACGACTTCATTGGTAACTGATTTTCAATCAGAATTCGATGGTCAGAACCTTACACAGTAAGTTCCCAAAAATCTGTATTTTATGAACGAATACAGTTCATCGTCTCATGTTGCGAATGCAACTTTATCATAGGATTAAACACCGTTTGAAAGCCATTTATTGGCGTATAAACCGGACCAATTCACTCACAAACAAATAAAAGTCCGAATGACCTTTATGATATGTTTGTGAGTGACTTAGTCCCGTTTATACTCCAATAAATCAATTTCGAACGGTATTTAATCCTTATAATTCTTTTAATGCGCTGAGAAGTAATTAAATTCTCATATTTATAATGCCAATTTCAGACTGTTGTTCTATTTCATTGTCTAAGGGTGTGAAACAACGGCAGTAGAATAGAATACCGAAGGAACAAAGGAGTGAAATTTACAAAAATCGAAGTCCAAATGCATGGCCAAAACGAGAATACAGAAAACAACTTCGTTAGACACAAAAGAAGGACGTTAGACAGATACAAAGCACAGAAATAGAAATCACAACATTCAAAACAAAGCACTCACAGTGTGAACTCAGTGAATCTGAGAGTGACATCAGGTGCTCCGAAGGGTAAGCATGTCCTGCTCTGTTAACAGCACCCGTCACTATGTGTGTGAGTCAATCCTGGAAAATGTCAAAGTCGGTAGTCAAATCTTGGAAGACGTGAATCTAGCTGAAAATGTCCACTTTCATTTGGGATACTGACACGTCATATCTTTCGATGATGTTATGGTGACGGCCATAGAATTTCTTGAGGGATGAAATTAACATAGGTTGAACAAATCCCTGACTAAGCAGCTTTTGGGACAGTGTTTTTGCTCTGCTTAAAAAATCACTGTACAAACTACACGCTCGACAGTAACGAATCAACTGTGAAATGTACACTCCATAGGCTGGAGAGGTAGGTATATTACTGCTAAGAAAGGGAAAGTTCACAATTGGGAAATTAAAATCATCACGCTTATCATACAGCTTAGACTTCAAACGTCCATCTTCGTCAATATACAATAACAGATCTAGGTACGAAGCTGAAGTAGGTGTTTCAGTTGTTTCTTTAATTTCAAGCTCATTGGGGTATGAATTTATAAGGTGAACTCAAATGTAGTTCGGTCAACGTCGTCTATCTACAAATAAACGTCTTCAGAAATTGCTTCCGGAAGTCAATGCAGCCAATCATGTCAGCGCATTTTCTAATATGCAAATGGTGTATTGAAGCGACTTGTACTTTTAATGTCAGGGAAGTCTTACTACATGGGCTTGTGAATTCCCTAGAGGGCCTTTGGTTCACCTGCAGTGGCATCGATCCAGTGGTATTAAAAATACAAAAATACCTAGTTGGTTTGATTTTTTAAACTACCTGACCTCACATTTTCAACACGGCATTTGTCTTATAAGAGCCAGAAGATACTGTATCGGTACACCCTATCTCATCCATGGTTTCATATTTGGTCAATGTTTTCGTCTGTATGTCTGTCTCCTTTTCCTTTCTGTGCCGTACTTATGTACTTCCCTTGTCTTTGGATTATACCTGACGGTTGGGTTCTCGCTTACTCCGCGTAACAAACAGTAAATTTTGTTATGCTGTACACGTATTTCAAGATTAGCAGTATTAGAATCAATACTGTTATGGATTCCTTGAGCCTTGATACAACCTTGAGATAACCATGAGCCCTAATTCACAAAGCATATTCGATGATCCCGATCGAGGTAGAAAAAACATTATCCTTCCTTCATGACAATTATGTTATTGTACCAGCTGATAAGGCCAAAAACAACATCACATTTATCTGCAAAAGACACTGCATTGACTGCTTAATGAAGGAGATGGGCATTGACATTCATTGACTGCTTAATGAAGGAGATGGGCATTGACAATTAATTTGGCAACCCCACATAAAAACTCTCCACCATACAATCACAACCACAAATCAGTAGTATAGAGGGTACAAAAATCAAATGTTTTGTCACTGTTGCAGTGGTTGGGTTTAGTTGAAGATAGATGTTCTAATAAGTCTTTTTCTAATAAGGGTTTTTGAGAATCCACATCTGATTCACTCCAATTGTTGAGTATACTTTATCACTATATATTTTTAGACCTTCTTTGACGGCAGTAAGTACTTAGAAAGGCGTTTTGTTGTGCATTTAGTAGACCCAGCAATGTATCTGTTTGTAAGGGCATTTATTTAATTTAGGTACCCAGTAGATAAAAGGCAGGTTGTTCTCTTCACTCAAACTGATACCAAAGGAAGACAATACTGATTTGTAATTGTTAAGTATGTCCTCTTGCGATAAGCTAAAGTCAGTACTCCGGTATTTAATACAGCAGTCTTTCTGTACTAAAAAGGGTAAAAGAAGATAATCATATTAAGTGATAGGTAAATATCGGGCCTATTTTGTTAAACATCAAACTGATTCACACAAAAAGTATGTAGAGGAGGATGTCATCGCAATGCTGGAATTCTTGATTGAATAGGGCAATAATTGTGCGCCACTTTTAGCATGTTCGTTTATTTATTTGTATGAAGCCAGGTTCATACAAAGGCTAGTTCAGAAAAGAGACAATCAGATAGCCAAGGTCTTTAATTTCAGCTTCCGTTATATAGATGATGTTCTTTATTGAACACTCCTTAATTTGAGGATAACCTTCATCTTACATATCCAAATAAACTCGAAATCAAAGAGATCACTTATACACCATCATCAACATCATAGCTGGACATATACTTCTACATTGACAACTCTGGACGTCTGAAAACAAAACGTTACGACAAGCGTTATGATTACGACTTTCCAATAGTGAACTTCCCTTTTTTGAGCAATAATATTCCCACATCTCTGGCATATGGCGTGTACATTTCACAACTCATTCGCTCTTTCCGTGTCTGTAGTTTGTACAGCGATTTTGTCAACAGAATGAAATTACTGTCTCAAAAACTTATACATCAAGGGTATTTTAAGTCACTGTTGCAATTGTCACTACAGAAGTTTCACGGTCGTCACACGATTTGACAGACCGTTACAATGTTTCTATTTCACAAATGAGAATAGATATCTTTGGGTAGATCCAGACTTATTGCCGGACTGACTAACACCGACTGTGACAAAACCGGACTTTCCACTGGCAGTGTGACAGGTGCCACTCGTGGAGCAGATCATGCTTACCCTTCTAGAGTACCTGATGATACCTCAGTTTTTTGTAGGAGTTCACACTGCTAGTGCTTTAGTTATGTACATAATTGCCGTGATTTTTTGGATTTATGATTTCAGAATTCCCCTTTCCTCTTTCTTGCTTCGGTATTCGTTTGCCGATATTTTCCTATGTTACGGCGTAAATATATGCATCATCCCAGTCTTTATGCTACACTTTAATTATCAACAGAAGTATTAAGTTGACATAAAAGTCAGTTAGATGATAAGAGATTTAAAGTGGTCAACAATAGAGTAAATGTTCGTGAAAGGCTCTGAATTTGTGTGTTGTAACTGTCATAAAGTAGCTGTTGCTTGTAGCAATATCTTTACAGCTATGACATTTAATTCCAGTATTCGTTTAATAGGCATGGTTTAAGAATTTGTCAGGATTCAGTTATAGAACTGCTATAGTCGGGCGTCAATTATAGAACTGCTATAGTCGGGCGTTATACACAAATGGTACAAGAAGACTGAATAAACAAGGCATACGAAGATACGGCACATCCATAAAAATATGAAAATCAAAAAGAGCTGAAGTATAAAGCAAAAATAGTGTAATCTCAAAGCAAACGACGTAATATCAGGTGCTCTGGAAGGGTAAGCATGTCCTGCTCTGTATACGCGGTACTAGTTACACTGCTAGCGTGACAATACAAGGTAAAGCCAATACCGTAATGTCAAATCCATCAATATCCATCTGAAAGTATTCATATTTATATGTAATATTATCAACCATGTCCTGGGACGACCATAGCATTTCTTACGGGACTATAACCCAAGTAACTGATTACCGAACCGCCAGTCAAAAGATCGAACAATCCATGGACAACGGCAACATCGGAAACACTATGAAACAAATAAGAAAAATGAAGACACAGATACAGATGAACAACACGGACCCAATATAAACCATGGATGAGATCGGGTGTACCGGTAGAGTAAGCATTTCCTGCTTCTTATAAGACACCCACCGTGTTCAACATGTCACCTCCGGTAGTAAAGTCAAATCCTATAGAGGGAAAACAAACTTTAGTTGTAAAGGGAAAGATTTGTTGTCATCTTGGAAAGAGATATCCCATAGCGAGATAAGATAGTTAAGATAATATAAGATTTAAGTTGCTTTCTCAAGATATTTAATTTCAAGGACGATCAAGACGTGTTAAGATAGTTAAGATAATTTAATATAAGATAAGATCTACTTGATAATTGCATTCAGGAACTATCAAAACGAGTTAAGTTTGCTAGGGTCAAACAAGATCTAGATTTGATCTTGTTTGATTTGGACAAACTTAACATATCTTGATAGCCCCTGAAAGCAGTTTTCTTGTTTGATCTTGATAAACTGAACTGGTCTTGATCGTCCTTAAAAGCAATTATCTTGAAATACGACTGAATATCTTACATTGGCTTACCAAATTTGTGTTCAGCCTGTCAAGATCTTGATGAGATCAAAATGATCAAAATGACTAAATAAGAACAGAACATATCTCCTAGCGCAGTTTCTGTTTTAACACAAGTGCGCTGAACATACATGTATCACTGACTAGCATGTAGCAGTTTCTGTTCTTTTTTAAAAATCTCTACATAAACTACGGTTGGTTGCAGTCATAACCTCTCAAGAAGTTATTTAAGAATCGTTCCTATGACTGCTCTAAATTAGAATTATTATAGAACAGTTCTATAACTGTTCTTCTAGAACTGTGTTTTAAAAGCAGTCGTTGTCAAAAACCATTCTTAAAGCAGTCATCGTACTGAATTGTTCTAAAAGCAGCCATGGTTTAAAACAGTTCTAAAATTGGCCATACCCTGTTCGAAAAGCAGTCATTGTCAGAATTTTTTCTTAAAGCATTCGTGGTCAAGAACAGTTCTAAAATTGGTCATTACCTGTTTTAAAATTAGTTATAGTCAAGAGTTATTCTGTTACTATATAAATATATTCTAAAAACTATAATTAGAAACATTTGAATTTCTGATATGTCTGAGGTAGATAACGAGAATACTACAGTAGTTGTTACTGTAGATAGATAGAAGGTAACTGGAACCTCACCTGTCA
The DNA here is from genome assembly GCA_002080025.1 of Modiolus philippinarum. NCBI lineage: Eukaryota > Metazoa > Mollusca > Bivalvia > Mytilida > Modiolidae > Modiolus > Modiolus philippinarum. Next base: position 114,473 of record MJUU01016992.1, on the reverse strand, counting down.
TGAAATATAAAAACTGGGAGGTATCGGAAAGAAATCTGAAATAATTGCTGCTTAATATGGCACTCGGTAGATGTCCTTGGTACTGGATTCGGCCTCCTATTTCGATATTTTTTGGTAATGAGTACTTCTTTGAGGACTACTTTTGGATTATGGCTTTCCAAATTATTTGATTTTAATGCTGCCGATGAGAGGTTACCCCTTGAAACATGTGTACGGCAGTAGAATACCGAAGGAACAAAGGGGTGACACTCACAAAAATCGAAGTCCAAAGACAGGGCAAAAACGAGAACACAGAAAACAATGACGTTAGACACAAAAACAATGACGCCAGACAGACACAAAGCACAGAACCAGAAACCACAACATTCAGAACAAAGGCACTCACAGTGTGAACTCCAGTGAAACAGAGAGTGACATCAGGTGCTCCGGAAGGGTAAGCATGTCCTGCTCTGTTAACAGCACCCGTCACACTGTGAGTGATTCAATCCGGGAAAATGTCAAAGTCGGTAGTCAAATCCGGGAAGACGTGAATCTAGCTGAAAATGTCCACTTTCATTTGGGATACTGACACGTCATATCTTTCAATGATGCTATGGTGACGGCCATAGAATTTCTTGAAACAACGGCAGTAGAATACCGAAGGAACAAGGGAAGCGATGACTACAAAACATGCCAAAGACATGGCAGAAACGGTAACAGATAAAAACAAAGACAAAACAAAGACGTGAGACATCTTGAGGGATGAAATTAACAAAGGTTACAGGATAACAAAATTTATTGTTTATAATGCAACTTCGGTATTTTAGTGTTTTGAATCCATTGGGCCGATGCCACTGCTGGTGGACCAGAGGTCCCGAGGGTATTCACCAGCCCAATAGTCAGACTTGTCTGACATGAAAAATTTACCTTGCGTTTTATAGAAATTTACTGCTTCATCAAAATTCTAATTTCTTAAAAACACCGGGGCTTCATTCCGTGTATGGCACTCGGTAGATGTCCTACGTACTAGATTAGACCTCCTATTTCGATATTTCCTGGTAATGAGTACTTCTTTTTTGACTACTTTTGGATTATTGCTTTCCATATTATTTTATTATAATGCTGACGACGAGAGGTTACTCCTTGAAACACGTGTACAGGATAACAAAATTTATTGTTTATAATGCAACTTCGGTATTTTAGTATTTATCAATATACACAGCAGGAAGGCCCCATTTCATTGTATAACGATAACTAGAATTGCTGTATTATGTTTTTCTTTTTGTCTTTTTTGAAGTGCCGTCAATGAGTTCCGTGAAGGTTGTCACATACATGTAGGTATCGATGATTTTCCAACGCTGTGCAACCGAACTGTTTGTATATTGAAGTTCAGACTATATATTTAACTGCTTTGTAAGCGTGGGAGTACCCAAAACTGATGGTGTCTTTCAGGAACGTGCATAAAATGAAATGTTGCCATTTTACTTTGCATCTGTGTCAGCTGATATGGACAGGGTATTTCTATCTGCAAAGAAGAGTTAAAAAGTCAAAGAATTAAGAGTAAGTTCTCAGAAATTTGTTACCGTAGTAAAACAAAGTCCGTGCGACGAATGCAAAAAGTTTCATCAACCATATTAATCTAAGAAATGATCCAACCAATTAAATATCGCTAATAAGTATATTTAATGGTACAAACGCAAAAACACTTAGGCGTGTTTCAATAACTAACCCGGTCCGCCATTTGGTATCCAATGTCAACAAATAGGTTGGTATCAATGGAACATGCTAAAATCATGACCGGGAACTACAGAGATTTTGTCAATAAACTGAGTACAAACTGTTATCTGACTGCAGCTGGGATTAGAAACAAAAAAACATATTGCAATCCCTCAAATTTTTTTGATAGTATTTTTGGTGGCCGCCATTTATGAAAAAATTACACATTTTTTGTCATATTAAATCTACATATTGTTAGGAAACTTCGATTTAATTTTTACTGAAATATTTTGACTTCTCAACACTTTTCAAAACTAGCTTAATGTTCAGAAATATAAAAACGGAAAATAAAAACTAACATTTTGCAATTAAATCAAATTTTCAAAGATTGGTGCAATTTGGGTACTCCTTGCTGCAAATTAACCGTTCACTTGCTGGAACTTTTACACTAAAATAATTCAAGGTACGGTGGGGTTAACATGGAGAGCAGTCACGAGAGCAGCTCAAAGTTAACTTGAAGTTAACATGGAGCAGACTTAGAACAGTCCTAGAATCCTGACTGCTCTGGTCTTAGGATCAAGTCTGTTCTAGCCATGGCCATTCTACCTAAGTCTGTTCTAGCCATGGCCGTTCTACCTAAGTCTGTTCTAGCCATGACCGTTCTATCAACGTCTTCTCTGGCCAGGACCGTTCTTACCAAATCTGTCCTGGTCATAACCGTTTTTTGTCAAGTCTGCTCTGGGCACGGAATTTAAACTAATTATGAAATTGGTTTGTGTCAGAATTTCTTTTTCTTCGAGCTCTATACGTTTAAATACAAAAGATATAATAACTGCCTTCATTTTACGTTGTTTTCAATAATTATTTGTTTCAGTAAATGTAATCTGAAAATGATTGACATTTCCCTATAATTAACGATTTTTTTTATTTATAATGATAAATTTACAGAAAACTCATGCAATTCAGTTTTTGGGCATATCACGAAAAGGGAAATAACTCTTATTTTTTTAATTTACATGGATGAACACAGGTAAATAATTATCTTATCGAATAAGAGCACTTACTGGCAAAATACAATTTTGTATCTGAATAATTCATTTTATAATTCTAATTTTTATTTAATTTTGTTTTTATAATATAAGTTATTTTAAAATATATGAAATACGTGTATATTGGACACGCTATGAATATTTGCAAGGACTGTGACAAGAGCTGGTATGGGAGCGGTCATAGCTAGAACGGGTCAGCTGAGAGCAGCCATGGCCAGAACAGACTTACGTAGAACGGTCATGGCAAGAACAGACTGTGTAGAACAGTTCAGAGCGGTCATGGCTCTGACCAGAACGGTCAGGATTCTAGCTATGACAATGACTGGTCAGAGCAGTCAGGTGTCTAGAGCAGACTTTGAGCTGTCCTAGAGCAGACTTCATACCTGTTCTAAGTTAACATAGAGGAGCATTTATGACTGCTTCAAGTTAACTTTATAAGAGGTTATGTCTGCATCCCACTGTATCTTCGGAGCAGGATTTTTATCACTATACATAAACTAAATTTTATGGCCTGAAGAATAAATAAGAATTTATTCAGTTTGTTTGCAAAGTTTTATAGTAGTAAGTAAAAACTACTTTTGGTACCGTTTTTCCTTACATATATTATCTTCATCTATGTGTTTGAGTTAAATATGAAAATATGAAAATAACAAAAATAAAGTCCCTAGACATAGCAACATTGAACAAAGATATGTCACATCCACAAAAATCAGCAAATCACAAATAGTTTTAAGAATAAATCAAAATAGTGATAAGAGAGATATCAAGTGCTCTAGAGGGGTAAACTTGTCCTGCTGCATATTAACGGTACTCATTACATGGTCTACATGACAATACAAGGTAAAGCAAATACCGTAAGTCAAATCCATAAAGATGTAATATCTATCTGAAAGTAATCATTTCTATATGTATTATATTTATCAACCATGTCCTGGACGACCATAGTATTTCTTACAGGACGATAGTAACACAAGCGTGCCGGACATATCACTGACTTAGCAGTTTCTGTTCTTTACAAACAATCGCTTCATAAACTACAGTTTGGTGCAGTCATTATCTGTCACAAAGTTGACTAAGAATCGTTTTAATCACTGCTCTAAGTTAATTTAGAATTGTTCTAGAACAGTTCTTGGGCTGCTCTAGAACAGTGTTCTATAAGAAGTCGTTGTCAAGAACAGTACTAAAATCGGCCATATCCTCTAAAAGCAGTCATGGGTAGGGGTTTTTTTAATATAGCATTCGTGGTCAAGAACAGTTCTAAAATTGTTCATAACCTGTTTTAAGATCAGGCATGGCAGGAGGTATTTAAACCGAGTCATCGTCTTTGATTATTGCTCTGATTTATAGCAGTCAAGAATACAGTTTTTTTTCTAAATGAAAATCATAATATATATGACAAGGAATTTGCAAATATTTCTGTCAACTGTGTCAATATTTTTCATTTCTAGCCGGATATGGTATTTCGGATGAGACAGTTTTAATATCGCTTTCAATGTTTTAAATAATTACGTGTTTCAGTTATTGCCTTACTTTCTCGTGTTTGGCCGCCAATCTAGATTGCCCTTGATTTGGCATTTAGAATAGAGAACAAGAATAAGAAGCCATCTTCCGTCTACATTAGCAAAATAAAGGAACAATAAGTACAGGCTTACAATTAGGATCAGAATCATAAAAAAGGGCCAAAGAGAAACAGAAGGGCTACTATCATCTAAAAAGTCGAGCAGCAATCATAGAAAAGGGAGATAAAGTTTTAGTAAGGAGAGTGACTTTTAAGAAAGGGTAACATAAGAATGGCAACGAGTGGGAGGATAACATAAACATAGCTTTGCACAAAAAGATGATGACGTGCTAGTTTTTATAGTGAAACGTTATTATGGGGAAGGACGCGGAAGAACATTACGTCGCAACCTGTTGATTGCGAGTCGGATAGCTCTACCAACACAATCCGAAAGATACAACGACACCAACTAAATCAGTTCCTAAACCAAGAGATCAAGAGACAACAATTTATTCTGGACAAAACCACAAAGGATTCGGAAAGTGATGATTATGAAATAATGATTTTTGCGGAGACAGAAATGTTGGTACCACTCAACATAATGATACACATGAGGCAGATGAGGAGAAAGTTGAAGGTGATATTCGACAGGAACTTGATGGAGACGACCATGATTCCATCCAAGACATAGAAGATGACACAGGTTAAATAGGAAGTGCTTCTGTAGCAAAAATTCAAGTTGATGAACCTGAAACAGATTCAAACAGCAGTAACTCAGATTTCCCAGTTGAAGATCCCCCAGTTGCACCTAGCCGCTCTCGTCCTGTATTGACGCCTGGTGATTTTGTTATCAAAACAGCTGATCCACCACACATTCCACCTTATCAAACCCCTGAGTGGAAATAGATAGCAGATGTGTTGTCCTTTTTTTACAGACATAGGCATGTTCACTGGGATAAGTTTCCAAAGCTGAGGTAAAGACTTATTACAAATCTTGACATCTGACCAGTAGATCTTGTGTAGTACTAATATCTGTATTTATAGTTTTAGAATTAGAGATGAAGGAAACGACAGAAACAACTCGATCTACATCTTTTTAGACTTAAATCTCGAATTTAATGGGAATGGTCATCTCATTACTAAAATTTACGACAAAAGGGACTATTTCAATTTCAAAAGTTATGAATTTCCGTAACATGGACAGTAATATTCCAGCTTCTCCTAGCTGCTGACGAAGTGTATGTCTCACAGTTGATTCCTTACGCTAGGGCTGGCACAAATTATACAGATTTTCTCGTTAGACAAAGTTATCTCCGTGGCCGCCTTATTAATCAAGGCTTCAAAAAATTCCGTCTCATTCGATCAGTAAAAGGTTCTTTAATATATATTAGTCACTTGTGGAAAAAAGATGAAGTGTCGATTCAAAATTCTTTTTTCACTTAGTACGGGGATGTTCATTTCTTTTAATTGTCTACGACCTTTAAATGGCAATTGCTGTGGAGTTGCTACCGGATACTACCGCAATGAGCGGGAAGGTTTTGCATGCCATAAAACCGGTTTAACCCACCTTTTCTTTTGAAAAACCTGAACTAAGTCAGGAGCATTGCAGTTGACAATTTCTTTTGAACTTTGAACTTTGAACTTTTAATATTAATAAAGTAAGTGAGAACCGAACCGTCAGTCTAAAAAGAACTCAGCCGCAGCTAACTGCGTAACAGGAGCAAAATTTACATAATATACATTGAAAAAAATCACTATGGCAGATCATGCAAAATAATAATAGACATATAAACAAAATATACACAAAAAATACATATCTCCGGTGGTTTCCACCTGATTTGTCTTTTTGTCTAGTGGACTTCGGCTCTTAACAACTCTATTCGGTAATTTTTATTACCCCATATATTGCAGTTAATTGATATTTACATTTGCTTTTACTTATTTTTGACAATAAACCATACGAACTTTGGACCACGTGGTTGATTTTGTCATTCCTACGACACCTGTCTACAAGTGAAATTTATTCACATTCTTCTGATAGTTTAATTAACGCTTTGTAATTTATATGAATAATTTACAAAAACTTATTGGAAATTCGGTAATTTTGGTATCATTTGTTGGGAAGGGAAATAACTCGTGTTTGAAATTCACTTGGATACACAGGTAAAATTTTAAATTCGATTAACAATCCTTTTATAAGATAGGGAGAAAGTTTATACACTTTAACTGGCGGCAAAACTATAGTATCACAAAGATAGCCAATATAATACCTTTGCGGTCGACAATTTTTGTCGGTGATTTCCACCTGGTTTGCCTTTTTTATCGTGGACTTCGGCTCTTCTGTTCGGTATTTTTGTTATTCCCAATTTCTTACTCTTAATGGCCCTTTGAAATAGACCAGCTCTACCATATTACCACTTTTGAACTGCTCTCTCATATGACCACTTTTAGAACTGTTCTTAGTTATGTTTTATGTCCGTGTTCTTCATCTGTATGTGTGTTTTAATTTTTCTTGTTTTCTCCGTACTCATGTGGTGCCTTGATTCTTGGTGTTTCCGGTGTTGCCGTTATCCATGGATTGTTCGTTTGTAGCGACTGTTCGATTCTCACTTAGCTGTGATCATTTTTATTACCACGTATAAAAGTGCTCTGACGTATGACGGCTTTTAGAACTGATCTAAGTTAACTTTTTTATGACATTTTCTAGAATTGTTATACAAAAAACAGGTGATTTACATATTCCGGCAGTGTATTTCTTCCTTTCTGATAAAATGCACTAAGATAGAATATCCATAACATCTAATTGACCAATCACAATGGAGTACTGACCATGAGAGAATAAACAATGAAGTAAGTGAGAACCGAACCGTCAGTCTAAAAAGAACAATCCAAGGACAATGGCAACGTCGGAAAAACAAAGAAACAAAACCATATGAGAACGGCACAGAAAAGAAATTGAAGACGCGCACATATACAAAAATGAACAACACAGACCCACTAAAGAACCATGGGTGAGATTAGGTGCACAGGTAGTGTAAGCATATCCTGCTTCTCATAAGACACCCACCGTGTTGAACCTGTAAACTCCGGATATAAAGTCAAATCCGGTAGAGGAAAACAAACTGTAGTGGCAAAGAGAAAGATCAGTTGTCATCTTGGAAACAGATATCCCATAGCGGTCTACAAGATCAGTGTCGGCCGTAAAACTTCTGTTGTGATTACCTTAAGTTATGGGCAACATACCCTTGCTTAAGTAGCCTATTTGTAAGCAACCGAGCACTATCAAGGTAGTCAGTGTATCGACCTTAGGCCCTTGAGTAGCGAATAAGTTGAGAGTTGGAATGTTGCTACAAAGAAAAGGGAAGATGACTATTGGAAAAGTAAAGTCATTGCATTTGTCATATAGCCTAGTTTGTAGTGTACCTCTGTTGTCAATTTCAAGATGAAGGTCAAGGAACGAGGCTGATGTGGACGTATCTGTAGTATCCTTAATTTCGAGCTCTTTTGGACAGATAATCATCAAAGGTAGAAATACAATGGATTGTTTATATAGCCGGAAATTCTGTTCACCGGAAAGATAGTACGATTACAATACGATTGAACGAAGTTAACTTTAATTTAACTTAGAAACAATTCTTGGAGTTAACTTAGATAAGAGGTTTGTCTACACACAACTATACATGCTCAACAGTAAAACACAGCTGTACAATTTACAATCTTCGCTATAGGGGTAGGAAAGGGAAAGTTAACTACTCAGAAGCTGAAATTTGAAATATTATAAATCTCCAAAGTATTTGCAGTTAAATCGACAAAAAAATGACAATAAAAGTGCTGTTCCTTTGTCATATCCAATGCACATTAAGATTTTGTCTGATTGGATATTTTTTCTCAATGTCACATTTTTAACATTAATATTTATGACCAACATTTACAACACATTGCGGTGTAATTTTGGACACGTGTTATTCTGTATAAATGTGTATTAGCTTTCACTTTACTGTCATAAAATATATTTCCATAGCATTATGGACAAGAGTTTGACAGCTTTTTATTGTAGAAAACAGTTACAGGAAACATAAATGTATTTTATGGTGAATTTCATTTCATTTCACGATCCTCATCAAATAAACATTATCAATCCCAAACGTAATACGGATGTCGAATAGTATTATTACGTTTCTTCTCATTTATACGTAACGTAAAAGCAACTAATTAATCACCCCGCTCGGCGAGATGTAATCCATCCCTTCGGAATATCTCGTAGTTTCCGTACAATGCAGAAACAACTTAACTTTGACAACTATTGGAACATATCAATTACACTTAATATCATCAACTTATCGATTGATAATTTTCTGTTATTGTCAGTGATAGATAGAGTTAAAGCAATTTCTCTACCAACAGCAGTGACAGTAATCCAAAAGTATGACTTTTGATTAATTTAAACAAATCCCCGAGCCATTTTAATGTCTTTGTAGTAGATAACGTTATGTCCCGTTCATACAGGGTAGAAACGTAATAATACAGGACAATCAGTATAAACACCTCTTCTCTAATAACTCAAGGGCAAGTGACTTCAAGATGAAGAACAACAATAAAAGCGTTGTTCCATTGCTTATTCATGTTATTATAACCATGTATTTGTAGAGACTTTGTCTCATTTGCATTTACTCCATATCCCTTCATTGTTAATCTTTAATTCACATTTCTGTATAAATTTGAATGTCACATTTTACGAACTATTTCTGTTTGCGGACTAATATCAGTATGTAATTGGACATTTTGTTATGATTCCGGAGAAAAATTGTAGGCTTTCCTAATATTTTCTTTTATTTTTATATATACCAGTTCAGGTTGAGCTAATAAACAGCAGTTCCTACAACAAACACGAAACCAGTTATTTATTCGACAGCAGCATACAGAATGAGACCTATCTACGGTAGCGCTTATCTATTTGAAATATTTTCCCGCGCATGTTCACTGAAGCGTAAAAAAATCAAACAGTGAGAACGCAAACATATTGGTAAGTACTCCAAACCTTGTGTTAAATTATCTTGGCACATACTGTGCTACATGATGTAAAGCGACATTTACTACTACATTTAGCCAGAATACTAGTGGGAGACACTGACATGTGTGCGATTTGGGAAATGTCCACATTTCGTCCAGTTTCCCGATGCCCAAGTTTGTCCAAATTTATCCCAACACCCAAGTGAATCAAAGGTCCTGTAACACGAGATATTGTGTCCAAACATCTTATTTACAAGAAGTTTTGGTTTTGACTTAAAAATCCTTTTCACGAATCCTTGTCGTTGCGTGCCGAATCCCGTTCGCACCATGAGTTGTTTCGAATTATAAAAAAAAATGCAGATGAAAGAATATTTTTCATGATTTATTACATGTCTCTGTTGTACTTAATATTTAAACTATTACATTTAAAATTCTCAACAGGTTCGGGATAATCCCAGTTGGGATAATTATAGATCATTACATGTCATTTTCCATATCAGCCCTGGTATATTAGGCTGTAACTCCCATATGAAGCCCGAAGGCGTAGCCTGAGGGCTGATATGGGTCGAAGGTTAATACCAGGGACGATATGGAAAATGACATGTAATGATCTTATCATCTATTTATCGCATTTTCTAAAGTTTATGAACATGTAAACATTTCAAATCTAAATTTAATGAAAAACAATAGTTGATCAATAGTTTTACAAATTCAACAAATTGATACCACAAAAGTAGTATAACGCGTTACCTCAGACCACTTTTGTCGAAGACCCCATAGTGCATTCTTTGTAAAATATTTTCATTTTCCCCTAATTTTCCCTAAAGTATGCAAATTAGTTCAGGAGCGAATTTTTGTGCTAATATAGAGGGCGCTGCAATCGTTATTGGACCTTTGACCCCTATAGAGGGCGCTGCAATCGTTATTGACGAGGCGCTAAGTGTGTCATTGACCTTTTGGCCTCGTCTTGAGTGCCTCGCCTTTGGCTTTGACTTCACTAGTCCAAAGTGTTGTCACAGGTCTCGCCCTACCTCTATTCAAGGTACTTTCTTTGGTCTCGCCTTCTACTTTACTTTCTACTTTGGTCTCGCCCTACTTCTGTCCATGTCCACTGGTCTCGTCTTTATCCTAACCTTTAACCTTGCACTTATCCTTGTACTAACCCTAACTTTTCTGTTGTTAGATCAGTACTGTTGTCTTTGTTCATGGCTTACCCTAACCCACCTAACCTTAACCTTTATTTTGACCCTGGTCATTGTGTTTTATATGTCATGTTCTCTAAGTCATAATTTAACCCTTTGTTCTAAGTTTCCACTCTAACCCTAGATATTATGTATTATATATTATTTATGTTGTGTTCTCTCAATCCTTATACATTCGTTTCTTGATTTTGTTGTCTTTTGTTCATGACTAACTTTAACTATCTTTTTTAGTGACTTATGCTTTTATTAATGCTATTATTCCTTTATCCAACCTCTAACCCTAACCTAAGTTGCTATGGCAACTTTTATTTTTCCTTTGTTTGTTTGTTTAATTTTTTTGTTGTTGATGTTTTGATCTCTCTTTTATGTTACTCTAACCTAAGTTGCTATGGCAACTTTTATGTTTTTTATTTCTTTGTTTATTTTTTTTTTTACTTTTGTTGTTTGTTTTCTTTTCTTTGTTAGATCTTCTACACATTTCTTATTAGGCAGTGAAATATATTAACAGATATACATTTTATTTTCTCCGTCAAATAGGCAAACACGGGTCGGAGAACATCCGCATGTTTCCTTTACAATTTAAAATCCATAAGGTAATGTACAGATATCAGTCATGTTGACTCTTTTGTCAAACACTAATCTGTAATCTTTTTTCTGGTCGACGGTAAGTAGTTTCAAATTGTCTCTAATGATTTTGAAGTCATCTTTCAAAGTTTTTATATTGTCTTTTCTGTTGGTGATCATGTCCTTAATCGTGTCAAAATTGATGAGTTGACTGTTTTTGAAGTCAAGTGTCAATCCCTTTACTTTACATATGGTTGTGACATCATTTTGACATGTAACTTTAAACCATAATTTTTGGGTCCACCAGTTACAAACTCGGAAATTGGGTTTCCGGCTACTTCATCCGTTAAGTCTCCTAAATAATCTCCTAGTTTTGGTTTCCATTCCCCAGGTTTGGAGGAAAACACGATGGAATCTGTGTCGGTGTATAAGGATCGCCTGTCCAACTTCTCCAAATAGCTGTACAATTCAATCGAGCATGAGCAGTAGTATATGCTGCAATGACCACGTTGGTTCGTCCAGTTTCCTCGATGAAATCATCTTTTAATCGGTATCTAATACTAGCCATGGTTTCACCCATGAAACTAATACCCATGAGTTCGATTTTATCACTATTCAAGATATCCATGTATTTTTTTCAATTCGGTGGAATATTCCATTTTAAGCATGTTGGATCTTTGTCCAAATTTTCCCCAGAAACTATTCAACATGAGTTTTGCCAAGGCTCTCAATCCGGGATTTTTCTGTATCTTCTCGTATGTGAGATGAATTCCTTCTTTCTCATAGTATTCTCTAATGTATCTCCATTTGTCGTCTTCAGTTAGGCACTAGTCGGGCCAACCACTGGCCTCTTGTTTCATTTTTACGAATGTGTTGATATATTCTGTAAAGAGTCCTCCCATTTTCGTGTTGCGATCATATTGTTCTATGTTTTCAAAATGCCATGCTTCATATATATGTTGAACGACATATCCTTTTTCCAATGCCTTCTTTAATTCATCACTAATCCAAGTCCCTGAAAATGCTCTTTCTTCATTGGTATGTTGACATGGTGTTTGTTGATTGATTTCAGCACACGTTCTACATAACGTAAATAATAATTTGTTGTTAATTTTGGCTGGTAACACTGGGATGTAAAGGCGGCAATACTTGGCATTTGATTAACCCTTCGTAGTGTTGAATATCAGTGAAGTTTTCGGTGATAATTTGTGGATGTCCCAAAGGTATTTTTCCGGTTTTGTTGATGTAAGGGTATAACGACGTCACATCGTAATAATTAATGTTTTCACCATTCGACGTATCTTTATACAACGTAAAGACTTCCGTTCTTCCACCATAAAAAGCATCTCTAAGTTCTAGAGGTTTCACGTATTTCAAGGAATCAATGAAGCGTTGTATGTACGGATCAATCTGTATGTCTCTATCGAACTCACATTCCCATTTTTCTACATAAGTATACCCTTGCTGTTCAATATATCGCTTCTTTTCCAACGTGCGTTGATACAATTCTTCCATCGTCATATTATTGACTGGATTGACAGTAGCAGCACTATAGCAACGTAAACATCCATGCCAGAAGCATCCATGATATTCAAACACATGATTGTCATAAAACCCATCCACTTTATAGGGTCCAATTTGTTTCTCTCCACCATTACGCGCGTGTTGTATCTGTATATTATTGGCTGCAGAAATGCACTGTAACCACTTCATAGCTTTCAACGAATGTTTCTCATAAGGACGGTATCCATGTGCGGGAATTATACCTATGGTATCTGGTTTTAAGAACAATGTACGAAAGACGAGGTTGCAGGCAGATGCAATAGTAATGCAGTCTTGAAAAGGGTCGATACCTCCTTGACTCTGTACAGTTGTCATCTCAATGAATAATTGACGGAACGTCAAACAAGCTTGTCTCAGTATATCCACATCCGAACGACAATAGCTCAACAGTTCTTGTTCACAATTAAATGTGGAATCTCTATTCTCGTTGTACCATTTCAGGAACGCAGCTCTGTCTTCGGGTTTCATTTTATCCGGTTGATAAAACTTTACATCGGGTAAATGATTTAAGATGGCGGCTTGATTCTCTTTGGTATTGAATAAGTGCGGAAAATATCCCTTTCGCAGTTCTGTCAGTCCAAACATTTTTGGTAGTTTGGATAAAGCTGTAGGTAAGAAATTCATGGAATCAATCATCCGAATGTTACAGGTTGGTATGGTGATGGCCATATTCTTAGTTCCATTAGGGATCACTTCCGGTACTATGCCATGACGAATCAGGTAATTCAGAATAGGATAGCTATCGTATCCCCGAAATTATGACAGATAACAGTAGCTCCATTGTTTTGTCCAGAGAACAACCAGTCACAAAAGTCATCGGTTGTATTGGTTCCAGCAAACACGACTTCATTTTTTCCACATTCCTCGCACGTACTGGTTTCATTAATGGTATTATTTAAACACTTTAAACATATTTTATGCGCAACACACAAATTTTTTACAGTTGGTACATTTACCTGTCTCATCGGGTACATATCCTTGTTCACACTGCACTAGATCCTCTTGTGTACATTCAAAATCAAAGAAAATGTATGTTTGATTATCCGATCGTTCACGTGGAGTTGCAGTAAGCATAAAGCACTGATGTCCTTTTGGATAGTAATCTTTACACACCTGACAATAGGTGTTTTCACATGTATGACGTTTATTCATCTTTTTATTCACGGTTTGTCCACACTCTTTACATTTGTAGTATCTGGTACATGTTGACTGTCCGGATGACGTAGATTGTTGATGTAATTTAAAACATACGCTACCTCGAAAATATCGTCCGCAGTCATCACAGGGTATCCAATTATCTTCGGTTTGGTCATGAATTTTATGACAACATTGACAAACGTTATTACAAGAATGTTCTTCTTTATGGTCGTATCCTTTATCACAGATATGACAATAATAACTGCGTGATAAAAACGCTGGCATACTGGTAATTAAATCGTAGTGTTCATCATGATGATACAGATAAATCTTCTTCTCTGCTTCGGGTCCTTTATAAATTAAACTGTTGAACTGATTCTGGCTTATAACATAAATCTGATAATCTGGTATGCTTACTTGAAACTTTTTGAATTCTTCAATACCGCATTTTGTCAACGGAACTCCGGCCTGGGCATGCAACTCAATAGCTAATTCCTCTTGAATACGCCGTCCTTGTCTAATACTGTTCCATTTAGGGTGACCCTCGATTCTCGCTTTGCTGTTACGATAGCTCTGGCACAACAGAGGTCGTCTTTATTTTTAATCTGGATGATAGACTCTTTACTGTACACAAATCTTTTAATATCTACATAATCGATTTTCTTTTTTCCGCTACCCACTGGCATATCCACATCCGTAACTTCCATCTCTACTTCTTCTGTTAATCGAAACTCTTCATTGGATTGTAGAACTCGTTCTATTTCGTCTAATAATAGATTGCTGGACAGTTGGTTCACTTTCGAAAAGGGCATAGTAATGGGAAAATCAAGATCAGGTGCCAGTAGTGATATCTGGACCAGGTCTTCGGACTTGGTAAATGTGGTTACTTTCTCTAAGATGTCATCGAATATCTGGTGCAAGGTTTTTAAAATTTCAGGAAAACTTTTAGCATAGATCTCTTTGAATTGAATTTGGTAGTGGGTAGAGTTGGTTTTAAATCTTGGTACACTTTTCCGACTTTTAATCTTCAATTCATACATATCTTCTGGTCTTTTGGTACTGGCTCCTCCTATTTGATGTCTTTCACGAGTGTGACGCTCTAATGCAGTTGATTTACAGAAGGTGGCACGACACTCCATACATTGGAATCTGGGTCTATCATGGTTATTTTTATGTTGCTGTAAATGGTCTTTTCTTGTAAAACGTTTCGGGCAAAGGTCACAAATAAATTCCATATGGTCTCTGTGTATACTGTAATGAATTAACAATTCCCTTCTGGTGTCAAATATTTGGTGGCATCTATAGCAACGATTCGCCATCTTGTTTCTGTTTTATTGAACGTCAGGGTTATCTTGGCTTCTTACTTGTTAATTCATTGGTCTGTAAAGACAAAAAGGACATGATTTAGTTATAACATTTAGTTATAATATTTAGTTATGAATATTATTATTAGTGATAGATATTATAATTAGTATATGATTAAGTGATGGGTAATTACTGACCATTTATTTGAGGTTTCTTTCGAATCACGCTTTGGTACTTTAACTGGTTATTCATTGGTCTGTAAAGACAAAAGGACATGATTAAGTCACAACATTAAGTGATGAATATTATAATTAGTTATGAATATTTAAATTAGTTATGAATATTATAATTAGTGTATTAATTAGTGATTGGTATTTATGTACTTACCATTTATTTGAGGTCTCTTTCGATTCACACTTTGGTTCTCTAATCACAATATGGTTATTCATTGGTCTGTAAAGATAAAAGGACATCATTTAGTTATAGACATTATTATTAGTTATAAAAATTATAATTAGTTATGAATTAGAGATGGGTAGTTACTTACCATCTACTTAAGGTATTTTCGCTTCGAACTGGTCAGTAAAATGGCAGTCTGGTGACTGAGGAAGTCAGTTGATCGCGCCTTTATATAATCAAAGTTATTTGTATCGATGGCTGTGATTGGTTGGTTAATTTTGGAAGAAGGGATTTGATTGGTTGATGTTCCTGCATTCTGATTGGTCAATCCATGGTAAATGGAGGAGTCTGATTGGTTGCATTTCCTGCAATTTGATTGGTCAACATTTTGTATAGCTTCAATCCACTTTTTGTTTCAAGATTGTTACAAAAAATAGTTAGAAGTGATACATTAGTAGTTAGTATTTACTTAGTAACCATGGTAATATCATGGTATTGTGTTAGCAAAAAAAGGAAACTATAGTATTGTAATGATAAAAATGGTGATTTAAGTATATCAGGGTGGTGGTGGTGGTGATTTTCAGGTATTTGGGTGGTGGTGGTGGTGGTGATTTTAAGGTTTCTGGGTGGTGGTGGTGGTGGTGGTGGTGGTGGAA
>MJUU01016992.1:54809-98385 GCA_002080025.1 Modiolus philippinarum | reverse complement strand
GGTGGTGGTGGTGGTGGCAGTGTGCATTGGTGGTGGTGGTGGTTTTGGTGGTGGTAGTGGTGGTGGTGGGAAATAACCTATGGTGGTGATGGTGGTGGTGGTGGTGGTGGGATAATAGTCTATGATGGTGGTGGTGGTGGTGGTGGCAGCAGCAGCAGCAAAACCCTGCGAAAAGACAACAAAAATGGCGATACATTCTTTGAAAACACGATATGAAACAAGAAATAGGAACAGAAATACACGAAATGATATAAAAAAATGTAAACTTTGACATAAAAATAGAAATTGGAACGTTAAATATCAAGATAATGTGACAAATATGACAACTAAACGATACTAATTTTAACTTTGACACTAAAATACAACATGAAATGTAAAATTGGAACACAAATACTACAAAATATGACAACTTGACTATATTAATATAATTAAAAATGAAATATAACATCAATTGTTTGTGACAAACACAACAAAACATCAAGATAAAATGAAATAACGTTAAATCTCGTACTGAACGAGACTTCATAAAGGTAACTGATATCAACTTGACAGTATGACTAATAAATTGAAAAGCCTACACATACCCCGAATTCATATAGGACATGACTTAATTATCAATAGTTCGGATTATGCCCAATCTAGGGCCGACTTGCAAATCAAAGTTCGGCCTAAGTCGGCCCTAATTCGACCCTAGATTGGTCGCACATTCCCGCACATGGATACCGTCCTTATGAGAAACATCCGTTGAAAGCTATGAAGTGGTTACAGTGCATTTCCGCAGCCAATAATATACAGATACAACACGCGCGTAATGGTGGAGAGAAACAAATAAGACCCTATAAAGTGGATGGGTTTTATGACAATCATGTGTTTGAATATCATGGATGCTTCTGGCATGGATGTTTACGTTGCTATAGTGCTGCTACTGTAAATCCAGTCAATAATATGACGATGGAAGAATTGTATCAACGCACGTTGGAAAAGAAACAATATATTGAACAGCAAGGGTATACTTATGTAGAAAAATGGGAATGGGAGTTCGATAGAGACATACAGATTGATCCGTACATGCAACGCTTCATTGATTCCTTGAAATACGTGAAACCTCTAGAACCTAGCGATGCTTTTTATGGTGGAAGAATGGAAGCCTTTACGTTGTATAAAGATACGTCGAATGGTGGTAGCATTAATTATTACGATGTGACGTCGTTATACCCTTACATCAACAAAACCGGAAAAATACCTTTGGGACATCCACAAATTATCACCGAAAACGTCACTGATATTCAACACTACGAAGGGTTAATCAAATGCCAAGTATTGCCGCCGAGAGGACTTTACATCCCAGTGTTACCAGCCAAAATTAACAACAAATTATTATTTACGTTATGTAGAACGTGTGCTGAAATCAATCAACACACACCATGTCAACATACCAATGAAGAAAGAGCATTGACAGGGACTTGGATTAGTGATGAATTAAAGAAGGCATTGGAAAAAGGATATGTCGTTCAACATATATATGAAGCATGGCATTTTGAAAACAAAGAACAATATGATCCAAACACGAAAATGGGAGGACTCTTTACAGAATATATCAACACATTCGTAAAATTGAAACAAGAGGCCAGTGGTTGGCCCGACTGGTGCCTAACTGAAGACGACAAATGGAGATACATTAGAGAACACTATGAGAAAGAAGGAATTCATCTCACATACGAGAAGATACAGAAAAATCCCGGATTGAGAGCCTTGGCAAAACTCATGTTGAATAGTTTCTGGGGAAAATTTGGACAAACATCCAACATGCTTAAAATGGAATATTGCACCGAATTGAAAAAAATACATGGATATCTTGAATAGTGATAAAATCGAACTCATGGGTATTAGTTTCATGGGTGAAACCATGGCTAGTATTAGATACCGATTCAAAGATGATATTTTTTCATCGAGGAAACTGGACGAACCAACGTGGTCATTGCAGCATATACTACTGCTCATGCTCGATTGAAATTGTACAGCTATTTGGAGAAGTTGGACAGGCGATCCTTATACACCGACACAGATTCCATCGTGTTTTCCTCCAAACCTGGGGAATGCAAACCAGAACTAGGAGATTATTTAGGAGACTTAATGGATGAAGTAGCCGGAAACCCAATTTCCGAGTTTGTAACTGGTGGACCCAAAAATTATGGATATAAAGTTACATCTCAAAATGAAGTCACAACCGTATGTAAAGTAAAGGGATTGACACTGGACTTCAAAAACAGTCAACTCATCAATTTTGACACGATTAATGACATGATCACCAACAGAAAAGACAATGTAAAAACTGTGAAAGATGACTTCAAAATCATTAGAGACAATTTGAAACTACTTACCGTCAACCAGAAAAAAGATTACAGATTAGTGTTTGACAAAAGAGTCATCATGACTGATTACTGTACATTACCTTATGGATTTTAATTTGTAAAGGAAACATGTGGATGTTCTCCGACCCGTGTTTGCCTATTTGACGGAGAAAATAAAATGTATATCTGTTAATATCTTGTCTATTTCACTGCCTAATGAGATATGTGTAGAAGATCTAACAAAGAAAAGAAAACAAACAACAAAAGTAAAAAAAAATAATAAACAAATAAAAAACATAAAAGTTGCCTTAGCAACTTAGGTTAGAGTAACATAAAAGAGAGATCAAAACATCAACAACAAAAAAATTAAACAAACAAGCAAAGAAAAAATAAAAGCTGCCACAGCAACTTAGGTTAGGGTTAGAGGTTGGATAAAGGAATAATAGCATTAATAAAAGCAGAAGTCACTAAAAGAAAGATAGTTAGAATTAGTCATGAACAAAAGACAACAAAATCAAGAAACGAATGTATAAAGATTGAGAGAACACAACATAAATAATATATAATACATAATGTCTAGGGTTAGAGTGGAAACTTAGAACAAAGGGTTAAAGTATGACTTAGAGAACATGACATATAAAACACAATGACCAGGGTCAAAATAAAGGTTAAGGTTAGGTGGGTTAGGGTAAGCCATGAACAAAGACAACATTACTGATCTAACAACAGAAAAGTTAGGGTTAGTACAAGGATAAGTGCAAGGTTAAAGGTTAGGATAAAGACGAGACCAGTGGACATGTACAGAAGTAGGGCGAGACCAAAGTAGAAAGTAAAGTAGAAGGCGAGACCAAAGAAAGTACCTTGAATAGAGGTAGGGCGAGACCTGTGACAACATTATGGACTAGTGAAGTCAAAGCCAAAGGCAAGGCACTCAAGACGAGGCCAAAAGGTCAATGACACACTTAGCGCCTCGTCAATAACGATTGCAGCGCCCTCTATAGGGGTCAAAGGTCCAATAACGATTGCAGCGGCCTCTATATTAGCACAAAAATTCGCTCCTGAACTAATTTGCATAGCTTAGGGAAAATTAGGGGAAAATGAAAATATTTTACAAAGATTGCACTATGGGGTCCTCGACAAAAGTGGTCTGAGGTAACGCGTTATACCTCTCACAGAAAACAACAAATGCACATTGTTCAAATTACACAAAATGCATAAAACACTGAATTATTGCTGTATACAGACAAGTGATGACCCTAAAAATTGTCTCGCCTGTCCCTGCTGGACTCTAAATTGATGTGAAATCTAAGTGAACTAATCAGAAGAGTGTACATGCTCACTAGACTGTGAAATTGAGGTCAAGGACAAAAGTCACCTGCCAGACTGACATGTACTACCCAAGACCAACCTACATACCAAATATTATCAACCTACCACTTCTAGTTATTGAGAAATGAACTTAAGCAGAAAACTTAACATGGCCACTAGACCGTGAAATTGAGGTCAAGGTCACATGACAAATGTCAGACTGGCATATACCTAAATAAATCTTGCTCTAGGACAAATATTGTGAGTCTAGAGGCTACAGTTGCTGAGAAATAGACATGAATGTGAAAATTTAACAAAGTCACTGAACCATGAAATTGAGGTCAAAGAAACATGACAGGTGTCAGACTGGCGTGTACCCATATAGATTTCCCTACAAACAAAATATGACGGGTCTAGGTGTTACAGTTACTGAGAAAAGGACTTGAATGTGAAACTATGTCGCAATGTTTATGTGCTTATTGAACCATGAAAACAAGGTCAAGGTCATCCAAAATATATGCTGCTGGAAAGGTCATCACTTGGTGGTGCTGTGGACCAAAGATGATGTTTGTATGTATTACCCTTGAAAAGTTATGAAGGTTTTAGAAAAAAGTTTACGCCGCCGCCGCCGCCGTCGCCGCCGCCGTCGCCGGATTGCTATACCTATGTCTCGCCTTCAGCGACTTTCGTCGCAGGCGAGACAAAAACGGATCGAACAATCATCTATATGTCCTTAGCTAGTTCTTGCCTTTCTATTTAAATTAAATAAATAAAAAATTATTTTTGATTATTTGTTCTCTACAGAGACATTATAGAGATTAGCAACTTGTAGTTAATGGTATATGTAACTAACAATACTCGAAACTCTCGGTAATTTTGCTTATCGCCATTTTAAATAACAATCCGACGAAATTTACTTATAATATCAGCTTTCACAAAAACTCAGTATCGAAGAGTTCCGAGTGTGTTGTTAACATTTCAGTTGCATCCTCGGTACTATATGTCTGTCACCTTGACGTATTTAGTAGTTGCCAGTCTGTATATCTCTATCACTGCTTCTTCTTGCATCTTTCGGTTTTGTTCCTATCACCCATACTAGTAACAATTTCTGCATGTATAAAGATCAGTAACTTGTCAAAATGGCCATTGCCTATGCAAAAATTAGATACACATAAATCAATGAAAAAAATAACTTAAACTCAGCTTAGGTATTCTGACTTTTGTCAGAGTATACTTGTTTTTGTCAGTGTTTTCACGTTTCCTGTACGATGGGAGAAAAAGTAAGTCCATAAATTAAAAAAAAATGTTTAAAATTAAGCAATAACAGTACATTATTTGAATACCCGTGGGCGTCAATTTAACGGTCAAAATGCAGTTTATAGGCGACGCGTAGCGGAGCCTGAAAACGGATATTTTGACCGTCAAATCAAGATTGACGCCCTCGGGTATTCAAATAATGTACTTTTATTGCAATTCTAATACAACAAATCAATTTCATGTTCTATCTTTAACTCGTAAATTTGTAACAATATTAGCAACCAGACTAAACAAGGAACCTACTTTGTCCCTGTTGTGTAGATGGTGGAATTGACGGTCAGTTTTGACCAATCAAAACCTTCGTTATATAAATGTTGCATTAGAATGTTTATTTTATATGTTTTATTTCATGTGGGAACTCCTAAAAAGTTATTGCCTTTGAAACATTGGAAGAATCGCTTCATACATCTAGGTCAGTTTCTGATATATCCGGAACAACCGGATATGGCTTTTGTGGAAGTGCTCTTGAGGCTGATACCATGTCAATAGAGTATCCGTCCACGCTTCTTTTATACCTTAGCCGGACTACTTTACTATCATACACCGAAAAATGTCACAGAAAGCATGTTTTATAGCGAGACACCCATCCATCCTTTGTACATCGGACTGACTTATACGTTGGATTATCTATTTTGGTATCTATATACAATGTACGATGTACATCTGCAGTAAAATTTGTCTTTCTTTCTGTCAGCTACATCAAAAACATCTGATTTTTAAGTTGTGTCATATGCTTTTTCAATATCAAAAACTAAAGACACAAAATGTTTCTTTTCAGGGGTATCTAATAAATGTTTCGGAAATGTAAAAAAAATGATAACAGGAAACACCTACAATGGCTGAAAAATATAAGTATATGCCACAATCTGCCAAGGATCTACACATGAAAAAACGAATAAGACAAAAGACAAACGTAGACAACGCTAGGAACTCGGGTCAGCCGGACTTGGTACCGGCACTAGCAAAAGCCAGCGGTAGGGTTAAACCGGTTTATTGGTACCCAAACCTCCCTTTTATCTGTCCCGTTTCCCTATAGTATAATAAACATACGAATGAAACCCAAAACAGGTAGACTACTAACTCCAGTGACGGATGCCACGCGTGGAGCAGATCATGCTTACCCTTCCGGAGCACCTGATGATACCTCAGTTTTTATAGGGGTTCACACTGCTAGTGCTTTAGTTTTGTGGCGTTCTTGTTCACTTTTGTTTGTTTGTTTTGTCTTTGTCATACTGTCTCAATTCTTGTTGCTGTGAGTTGCCGTGATGTTGGATTTATGATTTTAGAATTTCCCCTTTCCTTTTCTTGCTTCGGTATTCGTTTGCCGATGTATTACCACAATCTTGAAAGGAAAGAAAAAGACAATACGAAATTTTCAAAGATGGGTCAAGGGGTGCTCGCCGCTAAAAAGCCGGCTAGCTCAAGGAGCCTAGTCTCCTGGTACATTGTAGAACACTGTCGCACTACGAAAGAAAAATCAAACTGAAAACTTCCCGAAGGGTTTGGTCAAGACTATCATCATAAATTTCAGTAGACATCAGCAGTACCAGTGAGAGGCCATTCTGTGTGTAAAATTTTCAGGACACTAGGTCTCAAAGCTAATTTAACGGATGCAAGCAGAATATTCTGTCGATAACCCTATTACGTAAAGAATGTAAGTTACGTCCCAGCTCTTCTCGACTTTTAATCAATTTCTGGCATTTTTAACAACATTTCCGTAAAAACGAGGATTAGACATGCACTTAGTAATAAGCTGTTTACGAGTAACGCCATATTTAGGTATCAAATGTTCATATCTATTATAAAACTTCTCAAAAAAGTTTGTAAAAGTTTGGCTGTGATAGTAAGGTTACGTTCATTAAAATCGTCAAGAGTACAACAAACGCTTGCGAATCGAACTAGTTGAGAAATATACACCCCATATGATTGAGCTAAAGGAATATTGCCGTCAAGAAAATATAATAGTGAAATCAAAACCATCCCGTTTATTACATTTTACCGGGGATAATAATGATAGTAAGATCCAGAAAAGGGCAGTATTTGGAATTATTGTTAGCTTGATTTAATTTTAGTTGTTGCGGGTAAAAATGTCTACATTGTCTAATGTCTCGTTTTAACTTTGGATGTTGTCTCCTTGACATTTACTCCATTTCCATTCTTTTTCATGTATAATCTAAAAACTGGGGATTATCAATAGTAGTCAATATAAGTTAATCACTGTTTGGTATGGTTCCGTTTTGAAGTTTTTTCATGAAATCTCGTTCGTAACAGAAAAGAAACAAATCTGCAATTAGAGGTGGACAATTTGTACCCATGCGAATACCTGTGACCTGTTGATAAATAGGTTGCCAAAAAGTACAAGTATTCGATAATTCGGACATCTTTATAGGTAAAAGGTTAGGTTGTTGCTTGTATCCAGACGAATGGGAAGTTGCTGGATTCACAGTATTGTCATGATTCAGAAGTGTCAAAAACTGTTGTTTGAAGATGATTGAGAAGCGATATTCGACATCGTTGGGAATACATTCCTTGACATGTGCCTTAGCCACTGACTTTCCAATTCCATCAATTTAAAAAAAGCCATTATGTTGCTCCCAATCCGAAAAAAATGTTACCTTTGTTGTTAATTTGCTGAAATTCAGTGCATAATTTATTCAGAATAAAGTGTTTGGCAGACGTGTTGCTTGTAGTATTTGCAGTTATTTTTTTCTGTTAAATATTTTAGATATTCTTTTAATTTTCAAAATTTTAAATATCTTGATAGAAGACCTGTTAGATATGATAGAACTTTTATATTTTTAGCTTCGATTTTTTCGTATGTGTTACAGTTGTTCAGGCTTTTTCTTACAGAACATGGTCACTACCAACATTGTCAGCCCTTTTTTTTTGGACAATCATGTATTTTTTAATGAATAATCCGATGTCTTACTGAGAAATACCCCAAAATTGCCTTTCACTTCTAAATTTGAACCCCCCCTTTTTTCAAATTCCCCGGATCCGCGACTGCGGCTTGACGGTCCTCGTTGACTTACAAAATACTGAAGTTACTATACATTCAGTTTCTGCAGAGGCGCATTTTGACAAATTATGTCTTTTTAGTTCAGATCAAATCAAAACATTTGGACGTCCATAAACTTGCGTTAAGTTATTTTGTCCTTTTTCGTATTTAACAAACAACATCACACTCCTAATTAGAGAATTAAAAACCTTTATCTATGTACCTTTCTCATTTAAGATGGTACTTCTCTACAAAGTTAGAAGTTCTTTCAATCACCCAGTGAAGTAGTGATGAATTAAAAGGGTCTGAAACTGACCTAGATTAGGCATGATATTGAACAGAATATAACTAATACGACCAGAAACAAATGTTTTTTTTAATTCAAAGCTGGTACATTACTTTACAAAACTTAAAATACTCTAATTGCAAATAATAGTCAAGTAACAAACACAATGGCAAACCATTCACTCATGCAGAATGGCTGTATCAAAAACAATTATACAATTATGATTTGTGTTTCCCTAGAAATCACGAAGCAGGTGTTTTAGAACTGACGACTTCATTAACTTTTCTCTAAGTTTACATGCACTTGTATCGAACAGACGTTTCCACTTTCATAAATGACTCCGATGATTTTAATTTCAGAACCCAATAAGCTGTGAATAATTAAAATTTAAAAAATCGACAGTGTTGAACTTCTCATTTAAATGCAAGATTATATACTTTAATATTTGTAATATAATTACCTTCTTTTTCAACAACCAACAAGCTTGCAAAAACTTTGGATAAAAAAAAAATAAAAAAATAAAAAAATAAAATTGAAGAATATAAAAATTATTGGAGAACCGCAAGTCCACAGAAG
Organism: Modiolus philippinarum; assembly: GCA_002080025.1. Lineage (NCBI taxonomy): Eukaryota > Metazoa > Mollusca > Bivalvia > Mytilida > Modiolidae > Modiolus > Modiolus philippinarum. Next base: position 89,549 of record MJUU01016992.1, on the reverse strand, counting down.
TGTCAAAAATAACCAATAGAAAAAAAGCTAAAATCTGCTATGTTTGCAGCCTACCTAACCATACATATATAATCCATTTATATATGTATATGAATAGAGCTGCTAGCAATACTGTTATCTAAAATCTGCTCAGGACAGCTAGAGCTTTGCATAAGAGAGATACATGCACTCCTTAAATTTGATTAGAATTTAATTTTTTTTAAAGAAATAGCATCGAATTGTATAATAAAATGTTTATGAGACAAAATTGTAACCGATAAGGGGTGAAATAAAACAATGGTTGACTATTTAATTGTTGTTTATCTTGGTTTCATCATGAGGTATCCAAAAAATAAACAAATTATATGATAATTATTTACTTCCCTTGTTTATTTATGTCTTTGTTCTGTTGTTTCCTGAATTGCTGTGTTTTTAAGCATTCTTCCGGTGAATCATCCTATATATATGATCTACCATACCGTTAACCGTTTAGGTTGGCATTCCAACATGACAGTAAAACAGCTTTATTGCGAGAAACTTCGAATAAATTGCAGCGTTATAACTGACCTCGAGCCATTGTAGACAAACTGTCGAGAAATGCAACGACTCATGGATGTAGCGTTGCTCGACAATTAGCAAAGAAAGCTCATTGTTGAAGTCCTCATGGTGACTTCAGGATGAAGAACAACAATAAAAGCGTTGTTCCTTTGCTTATTTTTTACCATGTATTTGTCCAGACTTTTTCTCATGTGCATTTACTCCATATCTTTTTATTCACCATTTACGACTGGAGTTTGTCTCTCCTGCAGTGTTGAGTCCGTAAAAAGATTCCCCGTGCGAGAGATGTATGCTCTCTATATTTTTCAGTTATGGTGTACTTGTGCGTGAGAGAATTTTTCATATGGACATACTATTCATACTTTCAAATTTTGGCATTTATTTTTGTAATTTAAGTAATCCAGACCACCTGTTTTAAGTGCCCACATCTCACTATTTTATAACGCCAAGTTTTCTTACATTCGACTAGATGAGTGCCCTGTGTTTGTCTATATGTTTAAATCGTCCACTAGCTTAAGACACTAGTGCTTTTGTCAGGCAAAGGATGACAGTGATTGTAAGAGCACTTTGCCAGTTTAATTGATGTTTGTTGACAATCCCGTACCCATGACCAATGAAGACATGGATGTAGCGTTGCTCGACAATTAGCAAAGAATTCCGCTTAAACCGGTGCTAGGGGCCGTCTTGGCATGAGCAAAGCTCATTGTTAAAGGCCTCATGGTGACTTCAAGATGAAGAACAACAATAAAAGCGTTGTTCCTTTGCTTATTTTTTACCATGTATTTGTCCAGACTTTGTCTCGGGTGCATTTAGTCTATATCCTTTTATTCACCATGAATATCCCTACTTTATCTGTCGAGAAAGAACAGGCTCTCGGGGCAGTATAGAAAACTAAATTTCCTGCCTCTACCCATTTCGTTAATTTTGCCGGGGTCATACTTGCTAATTAACCCACTTTTGGGGTATGACCCGCAAAATGAACCTCTAATCCGTCAGGTATCATCACCCGCCGCGGGTCATCATTTTCACGGGCCAATTACCCTCCAAATAACAAGTTAATCAATTTTTAAGATGAAGAGCGAACAGCGCTTTTTGTTTTCCTTAAGACAGTTAAGACGACGTAAAAAATTAGCAGAACATAAAAACACCTAACTGTCTAAAAATCAGTTAACAACTGATTCCTTGACCAAAAACTTTTAACATGTCCAAAACACATAAACAGAAAAGCTCTCGCCCTCTCATATATGGTAATACATGATACAGAACTTAAGGAAATAGTTCTTGAAAAGGTGCGTGATGGCTTAACGCGGTATGATCCACCACCACAAACCCGAATGTTGGGTCTTCCCACCGCAGTAGTATTTACGATTGGCAAGTATAAACCGTTGTCTTTTGCACCTTTATTTCTTTTTTTTCAATTTTTTAAATTGATTTCGTCCTCATATAGCTAAAATTATCAATCAAATCAAATTATCGCGACTTTAACATACATTCTTGTTTTAACATACTTCGTTAAAAAAGGCTTTTATAATGGTAATTTACAAATGTATATCTCATATTGCACGTCCCTTTCAAAATATACATTTCAGGAATTAAGGGTCTATTAGATTTTTAGGTGAGGTATAGTTATTGATACTTTGCAATATCTGATGTTATTTCTTTACTTTCAATAAAAAAAATCAAGTTTTAAATTTGCTACATATGGTTTTATATAATTGTTGGTAGACTAAGTTTATGTGATATAATAACTCGACTAGTTTCGAGCTGTACGCAATAAACGTTACCAATCATATAAAATCAACGTTTTGATATTTCATCCATATCATAATTAAAAACTTGCCAAAATGCTATGAACAAATGCTTCCATGTTAAACTTGTAACCACCTAAAGTTACCTATGAAATTGATTTTATTGTACTGAGACACATGAGACACATCTGACACAATATTATCAAAGCATGTAAAATGACAAAATAGTTTTCTAGTTTGAAACATGAGATTATTGACAATCCTTGTTATATAAATTTTCGTAGATGAAGACGGGACAAAAAAAAATTACTGCCGCCAGAAAATATGCCTAACATTATAAGTTATCATGCATTGAACCAACTAACATGATTATTTAGATAGTGTCGAAAATTGTTGAACGGTAAGGCGTCAGCCGCACCGTTCAACCGTTTTCGACACTATCTAAATAATCATGTTAGTTGGTTCAATGCATGATAACATTTTTGTGCGGTTATGCTAACCACAGTTTGCATTAAACTACAAAAACGATAATTTAATACAAAATTACCTACATTTAACTACATGATTCTAAAAATAAACACTATACCAACTGACAGCGTAACATGAACAATACACAACTGAGTGATTTATTGATTTTTCAAGTTGTTTAAAGATTGTACCAGCAAAATAATGTTTTCGAAATACACTGAGCGGAAACCTTTGAAAATGAACGCAGACAAAACATTTCATATAATTTACATGTTATTCCAAATATAGATGTTTTTCGTATTTTAATTTTCAGGCTGAAATAACTGTACATTACGTAGAAGTAAATATGTTTATTTATCTATGCTTACTGCATGTTTGTTAATGTGAAACACTACATTATCACGATTATTGATTTTCTTGTTGTGTATGGCGGACATGGTTATTTAGCGGGTGGTTGATCAGCCAATAGAATCCAAGTTTACATCCGCATAACCGCACAATTCTTAATTCAATTCGCAACAAGCCTTGTAGGACATTCAACAAAATATGAAAATTACAATAAAAAAATTCATAACTATAGCACTTAAAATGTGACCTATCTTAAAAGAGGTATTCCAGAAGGGTAGGCATATCCTGCACCAATGGTACAGTCAAAACCGTGCAAATGTAAAATCTAGCTGAAACTGTCCATTCCGTTTTACACCCACACGCCACATCTATCATTGATGTCGTGGTGACAGCAATATTATTTATGTATAATGAACTGAAGTACATTAAGTGTTGAAATGGCCATTTGCAGAAACTAACTTTACAGTAACTTCAGTATTTTGTTATTAATTACCACTGGGCGAATGCCTCTGCTGGTGGACTGTAGTAGTTAATACCCCCAAAAAAGCTGCGGTTCTCAAAAACACATTTTTGAAAACGGCAGCTTTTTTGGGATATTAACTACTACTGGTGCATTATCAAAAAAAATTGCAGTTTACGATTCTTTCTACAACGCTTTTACCTCTGATTAAACAGTCTAGATTTTACTCACATTTTTTTCTACGTCGTTTTCGGTTTAAACATCTTAAAAGTAAACAAAAAACTTATAAGTTTTACTCTTTCTCCAACGTTCAAGACTCTGCTTTAAATTGTTTTAGACACTGCTTATAAACTCTGGCATATTTTTATATAAGAAAGAAAATAATAATTTAGAGGAACACAGTTCTGCGATCGATATGAGTATTGTAACTTTTTACTAGACACACCTATAAGAACTCCACAAAATGGACAAGCACAAGTCAAAACGGATTATAAATTTAGTATAAACGATAGGGCTTCGTTTTATGACTGGTACAATGGGTATTTTTTATCAAGTTCAAAGTAGATAAACTAGCTGATGGAACAGCACCAGATAATGACACAGTATCTGTTATTTCAGATGTAACCAATTTTCTCAGTCAAATGACAGTCAGACAAAATGGAAAAATAGTGTACTACTGCAACAACCTATCACTTGCAAATCACGTCAAATCACTACTCACACTTTCAGACGGATATGTTAGTAGTCTAGGCAAAAACAGCTTTATTTACCCGGATAATGTTGCAACTACTGATGACAATTCAGGGTTTAAGGCGAGAACCGCGCTCACAAATACACTTGCGGAGGTAACAGCAGAAATACCATTGAACAGATTTTCATTCTTCCAATCACTAGAACAAAATCTTTTACCCCCAGCACAGATGGGAATAACCGTAGAAATAAACAACGACAATTACTTGATGTTCAAGGCCGATGGTGCTGATGACGGTAGAGTTGTAATTACACACTTTGAACTTTGGATCCCCAGACTAAAACTGAATTCTGTCGGTCTGTCGATCGTACTTCAGAATTACATGAAATCGAGGCGGTGGACATACCTAAGAGAATCCATTCACACTAGTAGCTCGAGTCAATCTGTTGAAGGGTCGTACCGCATTACAACAGGAATAAAACACACAAAAACACGTAATCATATTCTTACAAAGAAACGGGAAAAACAACGATCAACTCCAAAATCCTCTGTTACTCGACACTTTTAAAGTAAATGCAGCAAACACAAATTGTACCCTCCTGACAGCCAGATTAGAAGTTGGTTCCGGCATCTTTTACCCGGAAACGAGATATAGCTCGACTCAAATCAGCAGAATCTTCAGAGATGCCTGTAATTTTAAGCCTAACGCAAGCAACGACTATGACACAGGGAACATGCTTACCCTTACTAACTTTACTTCTCTATACGGATTAATCTATTTTGATTTGTCTTACATAGATGAAACAATGAGTATGGAGAACACATCACTGACTTTACATTACAGACTGAACATACCTCCAGCTGCTGCATATCGGATCTTTGCCCTTGTACTGAACGAAGAAGATATAATCTTAGACACAATTGGAAATGATATAGTAATTATCTAAGGTATTAAAAAATGAGTAAATACGTTAACTATAGTCTTGGTTTATCCGAAGGTCAGAGAAAGAATTTAGCTAAAGCATACAAAAACATATCTTCTCTAACATTAAGACTAACAAACAACCAGTTAACAGGGGACTTTCCTATGGCGCTAACACAAACACAAGTGAAAAAAATACAGAAAGCAAGGCCTCTGGTACTGGGGTTCACATAAGAATTTTAAAGACACAAATGACAAATCAATCACAAAACGGAGGTTTTCTTGGAGCACTCGCTAAACTTGCACTTCCGGTCATAAAGACAGCGGCATCTAAACTGTTACCTGCTCTTGGCATCGGAGCGGCCTCCGCTCTAGATGAAACCGGGGTGAAAAAGGTGTTTGGTAGCGGTTTAACAGCAGACGTACCACACAACAAAACCACCACCCTCTTACAAAAACCCTACGTTGACCACCTAACAAAAACACAGAAAGAGCAATTACAGTTAGCACTCAACAGAAAACAGGAACTGGTCTTAGAATCACAAAAAGACAACAGACCGGGGGATTCCTTGGTATGTTAGCCAGTTTGGCAGTGCCATTGCTTCCCGGTCTAATGGGCAAAGGACTACAAGTTGAACGCCCGGGTAAAGGACTACAAGTAGACAGCGTACGCAGACCCTACGTCATGCAAAAAAGTGCCTACGGTAGACGCTTGAACCGCTAACTAACTTTGATATTTTAGACTGGGTTGATAAACTACGTATTACCTCTTTCAGGGGGGACAATCTACCACCAAGACCAAACAGGAATGAGTGCGGCGTCCTTAATTTGGACGCTAAAAGTGTTGCCGGCACGCATTGGGTGTGTTGGGACTTCCGTGACAAAAGAAATATTTAATTTGATAGTTATGGTCTTTCACCACCACAAGAATTTATTGACTATATAAAGGGTAAATACAGACGTAACACAATCCAGTACCAACACAAACTAAGTGTTTTAGGTGGCTACTTCTGTCTATTGTTTCTACGAGAAGCACAAGAGAAAGACATCTACGATATAATGTACAAAGACCTTAGTGCCCGCGGCAGTCCGACGGATACGATGAAAAATGATATATTTTAAAAGAGTACTTAAAAAAATGAGCTACTGCGTAAAAGAGAAAACAGTCACAGAGTCTCTTTCTCCAAGGGTCGTACAATTATCCAACGGTAAGTTCATAGAATACAGCACGTGTGCCAGCTGCAAAATCACGAAAACCAAGTTTTTGCGTGGCACCGCCGGAACCGCAGGAACGGGAACCGCCGCAGAAACCGCAGGCGGTAAACTTAACATACACAAGGTCATCAAACCTGTAATGCCGAAGGGCGGAATTACTCTCCCAGGAACGAATTACTGTGGGCCTTACAACACAATGGACTTACCCACCAAGAATAGATTAGATAGGGTTTGTAGGAGTCATGATCTTTGTTATGATGCGCAGCACGACAAACGGAAATGTGACAAGAAGATGATGTCTGACCTAAAACAAGTAAAACCATCATCAATCGGTGAAGCTGTAGACAAAAAGATAGTTCAGGGTGTAATAGGAGCAAAAAGCAAACTGGGACTCGGTGTACAAAACAAAAGGAGAAATTAAAGTGGACAGACAAACTAGCAGAAGAACTACATAAGCAAGCAAAAAGAAAGTTCCCTCTCAGACAAGTAAGAGTATCACATGTCGATGACACCTGGAGTGCAGATCTCGTAGACATGCAAGCTTATTTCAGAGATAACAAGGGGTACGAATACTTACTAAATGTGATTGACGTATTCAGCAAATACGCTTGGAGCGTTCCACTAAAATCAAAGACAGGACAAGAAGTGACTATTGGATTCGAGAGCATTCTAAAAGAGGGAAGAACTTCAGAATTACTATGGGTCGATCAGGGATCAGAGTTTTACAACCAGTAGTTTAAGAAACTCCTAGAAAACTACAAAATAAGAATGTATCACACTTTCAATCAGGGAAAGGCTGTAGTAATAGAGCGCTTCAATCGCACACTCAAAGGTAAGATGTTTCACTACTATTCCGCCAATAACACCTACAATTATATCTCAGTACTTCCACAATTAGTAGAGCAGTACAATAACACGAAGCACTCGTCAATCAAAATGAAACCAGTAGAAGCGAGCAAATCCCCCGTTTAAAACTAAAACTAAACCAAAATTCAAACTAGACGACAAGGTCAAAATATCTAAAAAGATAGTCACGCTTGAAAAGGGTTATACACCCAACTGGACCGAAGGGGTATTTACTATTTCGACGATCCAGTACACAGAACCAATAACTTACAAGATCACGGACTTGAATAACCAGCCAATAGAAGGAAGCTTCTACGAACAAGAACTCCAGAAGACAGATCAAGAGATATACAGAATAGAAAAGATTATCAGACGGGATCACAAAAATAGAAGAGTATTTGTTAAATGAAAAGGGTATTCAAACGACTTTAACTCCTGGATCCCGATGTCGGACTTGCAGTCTCTGAGATAGTCTCTTTAGCTAATACTTCTCGAGTCTTTAGTACTTCTAGTAAATCTTCGGGCACCCGCACTCCAAAGTTTATTCCGCTAGCGTATAAATGTACGATCTTCTCTTCCTCTTGAACATCAAGTATTTCGAAAACTCCGCTCGGCAGTTCTTTCAAAGGTATCACTGAATTACTATTCATCTTTTTAACTGATTTTTATCATATAAATTATACTAAACAAATACTTCTAGTAATTCCCTGCACACCCACACTCTAGGAGGACGTACGATTCTTTCTTTTACTTTAGTTAAATACTTTTGAGTCCTTTGTATTTCTAGTAAGCCTGCCAGTTCTTCTTCGGACACCCGCGCTCTAACGAATATACCGCTAAGAGGATAATAAATGTACGATCTTCTCTTCCTCTTGAATATCAAGTATTTTGTAAACTCCGCTTGGCAGCCTCATTGATTTATAAATATTCATCTTTCTTACATTGTGTAAATCATACATTGCAAGTATTTCGTAAGTTTTGTTTTGTTCACTATTCATCTTTTTTTTAATGATTTTTATTATATAAATCACACTATAAATTTTTGGTTTTACTCACTACAAGGGTTGAGACTTTATTTTAAACACTCCTACCTAAAACAACATTATGGTTTTTATTTATCTTATAAATAATTAGATTATAAAAATGACAACGATTCCTAGATATTTTTCGGAAAAGTCTGATACAAATAATTTCAAAACAATACAAGGAGTAAAAAATATGCCGAGTGATTTTTTCCGTTTACTCATTGTTGGACCAAGTGGATCTGGTAAAACAAATTTGCTAATGCACCTTTTATTCAAACCGTTATTGTATTATGATAAAATTATTCTTTACGCAAAGAACTTAGAACAGCATTACTATAAGGAATTAATTCGAATATTCGAGAAGATATCCAAAAAACTAGGGGTGACTTCGGAAGATATGATACAAGTATCTAATGAAGAAGTTGAAGACATCGACGAATTAGAACAGGATGATACACAAAAAAATTGTAATTTTTTACGACTATATTTGTTCACAAGATCAATCTTCTATTGTAAAATACTTTATAGGTGGAAGACACAAGAAAATGAGCGTAATTTATTTAAGTCAGTCTTATTTTCGAGTACCTAAAGACTGTCGACTAAATTGAAATTTCTACGTAGTGTATAATTTTCCGAGTAAAAAGGAGAGAGAACTTATATCTTCAGAACTTCAGGTCTCAAAGAATACGCTTGTTGAAATAACTAAAAATAAATATTCTTTTCTGTATTTTAACTTACCAGACAAGAAAATATTTCATTGTTTTGATCGGGAAATACAAAATACGTTTTCTTAACTTATTAAAATCTATTTTACAAATTACTTTTAATGACAAATACGTTTTCTTAACTTGTTAAAATCTATTTAATCTCCTTTTGTACCCCTAATAGGTAATCGATACGTCGCAGTGAAATTTCGCAATGCAACAAAATCAATACGATGTCAACCTGTTGCCAAGTTATCAAGTAAATTTCCATTCGGTATGTTATTTTAGGTTTGTCACGATGAACAGCACTTGGTGAACAAGCCGAAATTACCAGAGGAAAAAATAATAATAATGGATAGTTACAATACGAATAGTGATATTATAAATCAGGATATAAAAACAGCAACCGGGAAGAATATTCTAGACTAATCACACCAAGGAAGGATATGTGCGCAGGTTATTCAGATCATGCTGGACAAAACTTTTCTCGGAGTTAACTTGTGGAGGAATTTGTGCGTGTTCTTTCAGGGATATAATAAAGATTTATTATTTTTCTGCTTTGTCAATTGTTGTATGACAAATTTACCGTATACGTTATGGATTTATTAGACATTGTACATACGTCATGGATTTATGTGGACTGTCTACCATATGATAGACATAGCACATACACCTCATACGTCATGGATTTATGTGGACTGTCTACCATATGATAAACATAGCACATACACCTCATACGTCATGGATTTATGTGGACTGTCTACCATATGATAAACATAGCACATAAACCTCTAACGTCATGGATTTATGTGGACTGTCTACCATACGATAGACATAGCTCATAAACCTCTAACGTCATGGATTTATGTGGACTGTACCATATGATAGACATAGCACATAAACCTCTAACGTCATGGATTTATGTGGACTGTGGTAGACGGCAGCTTCCTATAGGAAAAGATTTATTCTTATCCAAGAAAATTCTTCCCTTGTATTCGTTTTTATTTGCACGTCTCTCAAAATTTGTGAGGTGAAGAATACTAAAATGATCAATACCCTGTTCTTTGGAAGTCCTCTTTAGATGTACCTTTTTCATGGAAAACTCTCTTGTGTTCTTTACTTCTTCGCCCTCCAAACTTTTCTGGAAGTCTTCTTGCGTTAACTTGGTCTTATTTAGTCCCTTACCCTTTGTCTTAACACTAATTACCTTGTCTGAATCGATTGTTATAGTCATATATAACTTAGGTCCAATATAAACCGCCTTAATTATCTTGTCGTTTTTCAAATTAACTCGTTTTTCCCAAATGAACTCGAAATTAAAGAGACCACTGATACACCATCATCAGCATCATATCTGGACTTATACCTCTACATTGACAACTCTGGACGTCTGAAAACAAAACTTTACGACAAGCGTGATGATTTCGACTTTCCAATAGTGAACTTCCCGTTTTTGAGCAGTAATATTCCCACTTCTCCGGCATATGGCGTGTACATTTCACAACTCATTCGCTATTGCCGTACAGCGATTTTGTCAACAGAGCGAAATTACTGTCTCAAAAACTTACACATCAAGGGTATGTTCAGTCACTGTTGCAATTGTCACTACAGAATTTTTACGGTCGTCACCATGATTTGACAGACCATTACAATGTTTCCGTTTCACAAATGAGAACAGATATTTTGGGGTAGATCCAGAGTTTGTTACCGGACTGACTAACACCGACTGTGACAAAACCGGACCTTTCACTTGCAGTGTGACGGGTGCCACGCGTGGAGCAGATCATGCTTACCCTTCCAGAGTACCTGATGATACCTCAGTTTTCCTAGGGGTTCACACTGCTAGTGCTTTAGTTTTGTGGCGTTCTTGTTCACTTTTGTTTATTTGTTTTGTCTTTGTCATACTGTCTCCATTCTTGTTGCTGTGAGTTGCCGTGATGTTGGATTTATGATTTTAGAATTTCCCCTTTCCTTTTCTTGCTTCGGTATTCGTTTGCCGATGTATTTTCTTATAGTCATTAGCTAAATCACCTAAATTATTACCATTATAATTAGGTATTAGTTTTGCTTGCTCACCGGGCACGTGTAAACTATCAGTGTCAGTATAGTAGAAGTCTAACTTTATTTTGTTCTCTGGATTTAACCTCCTCATATGATCATACATAATGTTGTGGCTATAAGCCAGAACAAAAGCACCAAAATGTAACGGCTTACTGATCTTATCAACCGAGTCAATCTCGGATCTTAAGTAACCTGATACATACCAAGTAGATGAAATTAGTTCCAGGCCCGTAACCACATACTTATGATGAAACTTCCAGTATTCATTGTTGTCTCTTATAGTCTGGGTGTGGTTAAATATTGGTCTTTGGGTCGTTTTATCATAGAGACCATTCATCAATAGTTTTGCTAATGTATAGTGAGCACTTCCTTTTTGACTAGTTTTCTTGAGCTGAAAGAATTTCTGTATATAATCATAAAACACCTTACTTGTTTCTTCCCAGTAATATCCCTCGATAATATTAACATCATAACCATATTTAATCATTTGTTCTATATCAACTGAAGTATACCAACCCTCCGAGTCTTCTAAGTCCCATTTAGTTGCTCCTTTTTCGTCCTTTCTTGCTATTACTGGATGAAGCAGTTTCTTATTCGAAACCTACTTGACTTTATATATCCCCATTTTACCCTTCATCTCTGAGGTGGTATATTTTATTTGTCCCACCGGATATTCGTGTAACATACTGGTTGGATAAAGGGACACGACGTCCACATTTAACAAGAAATCAGTTACATCATCATAGTTTTTTCCGAACTGATCAGATTCAAACTCAGTCTTGCTCTTGTAGCACCGTCCACCGTAAATACTCTTTCTGATATTTGTTTCTACCTCTGTTGAATCGGATAAATCAACCATAATCCCTTTAGGTATATAATCTTTCCAGATGTCGAATCCTAGAGAACTAGTCGAAATAAAATTAGTGATGTCTCTGCTGAAATCTTTGTAACACTGGGTGTTTAACTTGTTAAACAATTCTCGTAGACCAAGTACGTCAGACTGAAGATAAACAAGACACTCATTTCTCATACTATCAGACATATCTTCCCAGCGTTTCGATTGACTGTGATCAAATTCTCCTTTTTGTACGTTGCAACCAAAATCAGACAATGCTTGACTCAAAGAACTACCTATGTGTTTCATCAGATCGAAACATCGTATTCTATCTTTTTGTAACCCGATTATGCTCCCGTTATTCATGATAAATTTTTCGGGAGCTAACCCCAGTTTATTCATACTCTTAACCAAGAAGTAGTGTTCAAAGTTACTCCCGTTATAAGCGTTAACAATAAAATCATCAGTGGCTTTGCCAGTGCCTACGGCAGTTTTGCTCGACAAATATCGTACAAAATTGTCGACGCAATCATCACCAGCTTAGTAACAAAAATCTTCATCCTTTTCCACAAATCCTAGGATATATGGGGTATGAACCTTATGCCCATCAACATTTTTTGTGTAAGTCTCTATATCATAGTGAATTATGTTGGGGTTTAACTCTTTACTCTTTGTTGTCCTTCGGATTAAATACCTACCCTTTTTTTATTACTGCCTGATAATAACCAGATTTATTATCGTTGCACTTGTGTCTTTTCTTATATCGCTTACCACAACGAGAACAAACAACCGAGCAAGTATGCTTTTCGCCGAAATAAATAGAACAACAAGACGAACACTTCTTCTTTTCTTGTTCGATAATAAGACTGTAATGTCCCTTAGCTAGTTCTATAGTAGCGAGATACTCTTTACAGTAATGCTCTTTTGTCTCTTCACAGAATAAACCGACAGGTATCTGGTACCTTTTTATTATGTCCCACGCTATTGGCACCGGCAAGGGTGTTTTAGGAGCTAACCCATATACTCTTCGTATCTCATCACAGACAGTGATTGTAGGATTAAAATCTGGTTTGAGTTGTTTTAAACATCGAAAGAAACAGTTATTATTAGTTGATAATAGGCGTTTCCTTTTAACCCCATCTGTTATTGTTTCCGAATAATTATGGTCCCAACATCCACCACTGGGTGGTTTTACCACTTTTATTCTAATTCCTATGATTTCATGTACATAATCCTCATTCGGAGGTAAAGAAAGGTCTACGTATTGTTGATAAAGCGATACAAAGTCAGTAAACTCTCTTATAAGAAACGAGTTCATACTCTTGGTGGTATTATATTTGTAACTTGGTGTACTACCAGTATAGACAAATGTTATTAGTACATCAGCGCTATCAGTAAACCCGTCTGAAATAGCGTGATCCAGTCTTTCTTTTATTAACTCTGATATCACCTCTACCTCACCGCTGGTTAATTCTTCTTAAGGACGACTAATAGTATACGTTCTAATTCCGTTTTTTTTTTTTTTCGTTGTAATTCATTTTGAATGACTTTTTATTCTATAAATCATTCACTTTTAAATGACTTTTTATTCTTTAAATAAAATGATTTTTTATTAGGTCACTTCTTATTCTACAACTCTCTTACGATGAGCCGCAGAGTTAATATGATATTTTTTGGCAGAAATACAAAGGAGTTTATTACACACCTCACAATAAAACTTGTGGGAAGCGTAATATTTTTTTTGATGTTCATTGTGGGCTTGTTTTTTTCGGCATCTGTCTCATATAGTTTTCTTCTTCCCATTTTTATAGTATGATTTTTATCTACAATAGGCGATTAATTCTTGTTTTTATACCCTTACCTAACAGTTTACCAATTTTTGATGCGGCGCTGTCGTTGGAATATTTTTTTTTAATTTCTTTAATCAATGCACCTGGTTTTGTCGAAGGTACATATTCACTTGGTTTTGTCGAAGGCACTGCCGAAGGCACATGTTCAATGCCGTAGGAACTTGGTTTTGCGGTTGGTGCTATTTTATCTGCTACATACTCTCCCACCTTTTTACCAAGTTTTTTACTGGTGTCAACAACATTCAGGTCTATATTTCTGCCGTCTGCGTCGGTCACCCAAACACGAATCGAGTCAATCCTTGTTTTGTTTACTCTCGAATATCCTGTATGATATGGTGTTCTCTCGAACGGGTAACTACGAGTTAGATTTGCAGTACTAAAGACGTAGATTACGTCACCCGACTTACCGTCTACAACGGAACTAGTAATTAAGTCACAATGAACATAAATACTATCTATCCCGTTATTGATGTTAGGCAATTTACTACCGTATTCCGTCTCCTTTACTATTTTTTGTCGAACCCGATTAACTCAGCAAAGTTACCGTCTCTCAAGTCTAGTACCGCACCTCCCTTTAGTGTAATTAACACCTTAAAGCTCGTCAGATCAAAGTCTAGTTTTATTACACTGTCTTTGACTTTGTCGTTTACCGATAGAAATTCTGCTATATAAGTGGAGATGTCCCCGTAGCTGTAGTTACCATCAGCAAATGTAAATTCCTTGAATATTTTCCCAGGGTCAAAGACACTCTTAGAATCAAGACTATACTTTATTTTCTTGTTACCATAGAACTCAGAAACATTATACCAACTGTAAGTCATACTATTTATCTGGGACAAACCAAAAACATACTGCTTATTCTTATCTAGTACCAAGGGTTCTTCGAACTGGGTCACAAAATCAGAAGGGGTTCCTTTACCTGCATAACTAGAAAGTGTTATCTTTTGTTCCATTTTTTATTACTCGAAATATTTTCTATAAATTCCTTCATGCTGCTCTTCCGTTATATCGCCGTGGTCCAGAAGAGTGTCCAGAATAGTCATTCCTTCGTTAACTAGTTCGTCACTGGTATTACCAGACTCGATACCGATCTACTAGCTTTGTTGGGTCACAGCTGTTACACAAAATATTCTTGTATTTGCCACTTGTTTTTACCAGAGGGTGTGATGAAAGACTGACTAGTTTTGCAGAATCAGAATACGCTTTTTCGGGATTGTACCTCTTTGTCACTAGGTCGACGAAGTCGTCGTCCACCTTGGTGTCGATTACTCGTCGTCCTTTATTGTCTAGTCCGTTCAACCTATTATATTCGAGAAGCTGTTCTAAATCCAGCAGTAGATCAGAAAAGGAGCCGGTAGTATCTATTTTGTACGACCCTTTAGACGCTAAACCGCTACCACTTTTTCCCCTTCAATCCCTGGTAATACTTTCTATTTTTGTCCTGGAGATATATGATATCTTGTGGAAATTGCGCATCGGATTTCATTTGTCCCAGCTTCACATTCATACCTTTTGCCTTACTGATCTTTTCTTCGTTACTTAGGTCAACGCTATCTAGTTGTTCCTCGGCGTCATACTGACTGATATTTACACCACCTGGTAATAGTTCAACTACCGGCGGTCCCGCCTGCGGTTCCAGTTCCTCCTCTGGTTCCTCTATCGCGGGTACAGGAAGATCCATAATATTAGGAACGGGAACCGCAGGCAGAGCCGCAGGTAGAACCGCAGGTGCCTGTATTACAGGTGGTGTTGTTTTTATTGCTTTTGTTACTGGTTCAAAGAATTCCTCGAGTTTATCTGACTGAACACTTTTTCTTATTTTTTCTTCTTCCTTCTTCTTGATGTAATCCTGTACCGCTTTTTCTGCTTTTGACTTCTTTTGAGCTAGATCCTTTAGTTCGTTCAACATTTTTTCTTCCTAACATAAAAATAAAACACGGGTATATTTAATGAATTTTCTCAGTCTATGTCAACAGGACCTGTAGGACAAACGGGGACTAATTTTGATGTAGTGTTAAGTAAGTATGCGAGCAAGGCTCAGTTAGACAAATATTTCCGTAAAGGACAAGACTTAGATATGGGTGGGCACAAAATCATAGGTCTTTCACCCGGTTCCGGCAACGACCACGTAGCAACAATAAAACAAATAAGCGATACTTTCTTTCCTGCGGTAGCGCGTAAAGACCTGGACATGATTAGAAGTATATTAGGGGACTCGAGACCGACTTAGATGACCCAACCTGAGCGGTAAACAAGAAATCGCTTCAACAGAAAATAGACACACAGAAACGGAATTTTAGAGCGGAGTTTGCTAGTAAGGCTTTTGTTGCTGCAAGTGAACGAGAACTAAGAAAAGACTTGCACAGACAGTTTCTAAGACCAATTCACCTATAACAATTTGAGAAAAAAATAAGTACTGTTTATACTAAGACTGAGGTAGACGCCAAGCTAGACCCTGTATATACTAAGACTGAGGTAGACGCTAAATTTGATGCACTAGACCCTGATTATACTAAGACTGAGGTAGACGCTAAATTTGATGCACTAGACCCTGTTTATACTAAGACTGAGGTAGACGCCAAGCTAGACCCTGTTTATACTAAGACTGAGGTAGACGCCAAGCTAGCCGATTATGAGGGTTATACAAAAAGTGAAATAGATACTAAAATTCAGGGTAACAAGAGAGAATTAAGGAGATTTTTCAATAAAACAGGAGAAAAGAAGTACGAGAAAAAGAAAACTGCATCATTTCTTGCAAGAGTGAAACCCGGATATTACATTTGATCTAAGAACACAAAAGTCAAGTGGTTATCGAACGAATCCTATAACAACGGTGATATAGAGGAGGATCTCGACAACTGGAAACTAACCCTAAACCCAACGGACGGCAGTGCCGGAGAAACTCTTTATTTGTTTGGTGCGCATCTAATATTTGAGGCGCCAGAAGAAGAGCGCGTATCTACTAACCAAATTAAGATCATGTTGAAAATAGATCAATTGAGCGCATCAAAGGAAATATCTTTCACAAAAGTAAGAACAGATAACAAGGACGAGATAACACTTTTTCATATCGAGAAACTAAGAAATAGCGCTACTTGTTCACTTCTTTTTTAGCGCAGTCTTTCCATCAGTTATGAAATTAAGCGGGAAGAGTAGGATTGTGGTGGTCGAATTACAGAAACCCACTCATTCGTTGTTCCGATTCCTACAGAGTATTGGGAAAGATATTCAATATTCTATCCGTGATTACGGTTCTGAACTAGATTTCTCAGAAGAAGGAATTTCCGGTGGTATCCAGGATATCAGGGAAACTATTGAATACAAAATAATTAGTGAGTGTGACGTTATAGGTCTATATCAAAAAAAGATAATCACCAATATCGACATTGAACTAAATGGTAAAGCGTGTTTCATAGAGTGTCATACTTGGAGTGATTTTAGAAGTGAAATTCGTCAGTCTGTAAAATACCCAGAACAATGGAAAAAAGAGTATTCCGTCGATCTTTCTAATGGGGCTCAAGAAGTTAAATTGCACCTGGGTTTTATTGCTAAATATGTGAGGATTAGTATAAGAGGAGAAATGGGTTATCGGGTAAGAAAATTTAGTCTAACCCCGGATGAATAATACCAACATATATATCTAAGTCCTCCGGTTAACACAACACCATATACTTTTAGTTTCTCTCCTCTGGGCGGTCTATTCGGTATGTCTACGTACCCTATTGCTCCACGTGTAACTCCGATACCGATCGGGCTTCCAGACAACAACTTGACTATTGATAAACCATTTGAAATCAAAGGGAAGATCTTACACTCACCCGGGAACGGGTTTCAGCAGTGGATAAAATTCAAGGATAAGTGTACACCCACATTTACTGTCCGTTTGTGCGTCGGGGGTATTAGACAAGATACTCCTCCGTACATCTCATGTTACAAAAAGGGATGACACCAATAACTAGCACCGAAATTCTAGAGACCAGGAAATCCATCGGTGTTTATAATCAATTTGAGATAAAAATGAGTCAGACGTTTGAAAAGAACGACGAAATATTCTTTGGAGTTATCGCCCGAACCGGAATCGTTTGGCTAGTTTCTCCAATGACCTCACTAAATGTCATTGAAATCGAAATTAAGTTTTAGTTGTGCACCGAGTCCTAGTTTGCTTTTTACTCCTATTACACCTTGAACTATTTTTTTGTTTATAATTCGTGCCTTAAACAACTTAAAGCAGAGTCTTGAACGTTGGAGAAAGAGTAAAATTTATAAGTTTTTTTGTTTACTTTTAAGATGTTTAAACCGAAAACGACGTAGAAAAAAAATGTGAGTAAAATCTAGACTGTTTAAACAAGCGTTGTAGAAAAAAATCGTAAACCGCAAATTTTTTTATTATGCACCAGTAATAGTTAATATCCCCAAAAAGCTGCGGTTTTCAAAAATGTGTTTTTGAAAACCGCAGCTTTTTTGGGGTATTAACTACTGACTGTTAGTCCCCGAGTGTATTCACTAACCCAGTAGTCATTTTTTCCGTGCTGACCCGAAAATTTATTTTATCTGAACACTTTAATATATGAATTTCATAGGTTAATGAAAATGATTTTTATCACGTTACAGTTCACAAAGAGAAACGATATCGTATTTTAAGATTGCTCTAAACGAAGTAGTATCGACCTCCTATATAGCTCTGTCCTTGGGATATTTTGCTTTTCATATAGATTTTTTTTCCTTTTTTTTTATTTGTGCTCTTTCCGATTTCATAATTTTGGTTGATGGTGTTACGAATATTTAAATTTAATCTGCACTGCAGAGATATGATTTGTTTAAAAAGGACCATATGTAGAAACTAGATTTACAGTAGCATCGGTATTTTGTTATATCTCAAGGGACTGAAGTAATAATTTTAAGGTTAAATATATCTTCGACTTAGCATTTCTTAGACTGTCACAGTGTTTATGCTCTCTTTTCAAAACTACAGTATAGACTACGTGCTCGACAGTAACAAATCAACAGTAAAATGTGCATCCCAAAGACTGGAATGGTATCTGGTATATTGCTGCTAAGGAAGGGCAAATTTACGATTGGGAAGTTAAAATCATCAGGTTAGTGATGTAGCTTCAATTTCAAACGTCAATTTTCGTCAATGTGCAAACGATTCAAAAGTAGGTGTACAAGCAGTTTTTTTTATTTCTAGTTAATTAAAATAGATCCGATGTTAAGTTTCTAGAATTACTAGAAAGTACATCGCCTACAAAATAAGCAAAATCTACGATTTTCAGTTGGTATTTTAAATGGGAAGAGCATTGGTTTAAATTAACAACAAAATAAGCTTAGTTAATTGATAGGGTATGGGCCTTATTTTCAGGATATTTCAAATTAAGAAAACGGCGGGAAAAGGTCTTACTGGACACATTGTTGCTTATTTTCACGAAAAGGAAAATCTACAGTTTTATGAAATTTTGCCGTCTGATTTAATATGAACAGCCGAAGCCTCTGATGACAAAAAATTTGGGTACTATGGGGCAAGATATATTACATAGGAAGAATGGATAAAACCCGAGAAATCCGAATAGTTAGTACAACTTTCAAAAACCTTACCTTACTTCATCCTTTAAGGACAGGAAGAAATGTTTCAATCTGTTAGCACAGGTAATGACATTACTTTAATCTAATAAAGAAAAAAGTCAGCAAAAGTGGCACACGTTTAGTTTCCATATACATTCACAATGCCTTTTGAAAAATGTTGCCTCTGAATTCAACAAAGTTTCTCAGTAAAACTTTTAACATTTTTACTACTTCATTCACAGCTACCTTTTTGTGCAAAGCTTTATTCTTTGCTGATTTTTGCATCCCAGTGACATTATATCGGTTAATTGTTCTCTATAAGTTTTTTTTTATATCATTCGTGTTTTGGTCTTCCACACGTTTAGATTTTATCTGCACTGTAGAGACATATGATGTCGAAATAGCCACCAGGCTGCAGAAACTAAACTAGTTGTTTATTACCACCTGGTTGATGTCTCAGCTGGTGGACTAATAGTCCATGAGGGTATACACCAGCCCAGTAGAAAGAACGAAAAACAATTTACATGGAAACATGCAATATCTAAATTTTGCAAAATTTGCAATCGGTTTTAACTTAGGAGTATCTCCTTCTTGCAAAGCTTTGTCCTTTCTGATTTGGTTTTCTTGTTACAGTCTTATATTTACTATCATATAGCCATAGCAATAAAAACCGAGCACAAAATCTGAATTTTGCCGTGCAGACAGTCTAAGCTGGCGTTTAATCACTTATATATAATATCCATACCTACATGTATTCATTTAATATTCATTAGAAATGACCAAATATATAAATTTCATCGGTGCAATTACATCCAAAAATTTAAAATGATTTGCAAAAATCAAAGAATAATCTTATCTTTTTCTCATTTACGTCTGAATTGCCGGCTGTAGCCCCTCCTGCTCTCAACGAATGTAAACCTATATTTGAATTTGGACAAACTTCCTTTAATCTAGATATAATACATTCTCTAGCCCTGGAGTAAATTAAAGATTTATTTTTGCATATTAATGAACATCGCCCTTTTGATCTAAAATAGGTCTAAAAAGAAAATTGTCTGACACTTTATTAATATCTGCTAACGAAAAATATTTCTTTAATAACAAATAAGGAAACGCGTTAGTTTGACCTTTGCTAATTACTATCTCGTTGTCAAATCTGTATTGACGAGTTTTACTTTTCAAAATGTTAACTGAAAAATAATACTCTTTGAAATTAACATCTTTACAACGTATCAAGCTGACCTTGTCATAACGAAGAAAACCAGAAAAACATAAAGTTATCATAGCTAAATCTCTTATAACAATTAAATCGTTAGAGTCTTTATAATTTGTACACAAATCAATTAATGCATCAGTAGAAACATGATCTTTTTTCACCTTCTGCTTCCCAGGTTGTCCTTTTGAGGATTCCATCAGGTTTGATATAAACGAATTGTCAATTAGGTCCTGAAGACCTTGCACACTATGAGCCCATTTGATTTCATATACAGCCGATTGTATACCACTGCTCGACGATCCTTTATCTAATAGAAAAGTAAGATATTACGCAACATGAATCGGAGACGCAGATATAGATGTTCCTCCTTCCTTAAGAATAAATTGCTCCCAACGTTTAATAGGGTAATAATATTTCGAATTGGTATTTTCACTGCGCGATTGAAGCAATTAAAACTCTTATTTTTCCCCAAGCTGTTTTAAATTTGTGGATGTAATTCCAACACTGTATATCCTCCTCAATGGAACTTCTTAACCCGATACCTGTTAGGAATAGAATATATATGACCAGAATCTGATTTTCAAAAACAGTAATTTAAATTTTGAGTCAGTGATCCCAAATATGCCGTTTCCCCCCCTTCCTCTTACAATTACATCAGAAGACATAAGTTTACTCTCGACTATAAAACTTTGGTATTCATTTTCTCTTGTGTACAAAAGTGGCCAATAAGGCGCTGAAGTCCAGTGTGGAACAACAGGTGTACTGTTAGCTTTTTCCAGAATAATTTTTGTAAACTCTTTGCCGCTAATGATGGTGGGGGGGGGGAACCTAGTTGATTTCCCCCCCCCCCCAAATGCTGATCGAAAGCATTTATACCGCTAGTACCTGGACAATAATGTTTAGAATTTAATATTTTACATTTTTTGTTGTAATCTGAAGCAAATCTGTCCACTGTATGTGTGCCCAAACTGAGTTGAGATGTGCAAATATGTTCGTATATATCTCCCAGTCGTCAAAGTCGACTTATTGTATCAGTCCTGACATTTTCTTGTGTAGGCACCCATTGTGGTAGTAATGTTATATTATTTGTGCTAGCAATGTCGTCAATTTTTACTGCAATTTGTTGTAAATCGTGTTTTCTGCTACCCTTGTTTATAATGTGTACTATGTTCTGACTATCAGTATACCATGTGACAGTTTGACCCTATAAAGTTTTCAACATAGACATCAATACTCTGAATACAGCTTCTAGCTCTTTCCATGTAGAACTATTTAATGATTCTATAGCATTCCAGCTATCGTTGATTTCAGTGTCTGCCACGTTCACAACGTAACCGACGAACCCTGTGCCCGGAGCATCACTGTATACTATACAAGAATACTCTGCCACTATGCACAAATCTCTGCCATTCTGTATGGCAACGTTTTCCTTCCAGAAAACTATTTCAATAACAGCTTCACTGTTTAACAAAACTGGGGCGTCCTAGCCTGCTCTGGTCAATAAATATTCAAACTTACTTCTAGTACGTTGTCTGACAACGGGGCCCATTGCCACTTGCATTAAAATAATTTGCCCTATAACAGAAGCCAGAAATCTAGCTATGATCTTAATCTCTCTGCTGTTTAATAATTTTATTATCTTGTCTAAAGATTCTACCAATTTACTGATCCTTGTCTCTGTAACAAAAACTACCCCCTTTTCTAAGTTCCATACTAAACCTAACCAAGTAACTTCATTACTTGGAAACCAATTACACTTATCTTCTGCTATGAGAAAACCTGCTGAAATTAAACATTTTCGTACGGTTAAACTGCAATAGTGGGCATTGCTAATATTCTTATCGCCACATATTCCATCGTCTAAGTACATAATGACTTTCAAACCTTGACCTCTGAGATGTGTTACTATAGATCTGACAAGTTTCGTGAATATATAACCAGCTGTGCTAATACCAAAGGGTAAAACACAAAAAAACATAGTATCTTATTTTGTTTTCTTTTTTATATAGCCAACTGAAACCTAAATAAATCCTATGGTCTTCAAAAATCTCAATATGGTGATATGCAGAGCGAAGGTCATAAGTGAAAAGATGAACATGTTACTTGCTTCGTATTTGAATTTAAACTTATGCGAGTGTAGATTAATGTGTCTACAATCTAAAACCAGTCTATTTTTATCTTTGTTTTTTGCGACTGTGAGAGGATTACTAACTTTTGGAACAGCTTCTACTTCTCCACAGTGTATCAACGACCACCGGATATAGCGACTAATCAAGCGAGGAAAAATCAAAACAAGTGTTACCAAGGTAAGAAAATTTTACTTTTTCACTTATAATAATAGCCAAATATATGATGATTACTAATACCTTCAATTCTAATGTAATAATGTGACACGTACAAAATTGAATTTTGTTCATCGGTTTTCAAATAAATGAAAAATCTTGACAAACTCGTCAACAAATCACCGGACAACTTGTTTACTACGGCTAACATATCGTATTTAATCTTCTGTTTCTCGGTCGATTTATGTATAAATCAGTAGGAAGTTCCTACGTAATGTCAGAAAGCTGAGTTTTAATTTTTTTTTTTTTCATAACTATGCGTCCTTTTTTCACAGAGCCAGATAATAAAAACGATATGGTGTACGGCGAATTGCAAGTGCGGCGTTCTGCGAATAGTTGATTGTGAAATTTCTTGTGTAAGTCGAATTGATCCAAATGAAAAGAGACAATTAGCAGATTTGGCTTAAAAATATATACAAGACCCTGTATTGCTCACCAGGACCATGCTTGACACTGATAAACCAGTGAGCTATGTTAAACAAAAGAGTATCGCTTCAAATAGTTCAACAAAACTATGTGTTAAAGTACGTTTCAAGTGAAGGCAACTTCTCGAAGATGACCATCTAAGACTATTGCGAATACGATGAGTTCTAAATGGCCATGTTTGAATGTTTTTCTTATATGTCCCAATGTATAACTATGTTCCTCACCCAGCATTCTTTTTATTTTGATATGGTGCGTACTTGTCACACACATATGAGCAATCAACGAACAAAAGGACCTACTCGAAAGGCCAATCTGACCAAGTTTGGTTCAAATTGGCTAATCTGACTCGATGAATATTGAATATGCCCATTTTTATTATTTCTTTGTGGGTGGGGTGGATATATAAGGTCAATTCTGACCAAGATCGGATCTAAACTGCCAAGTGTCATTCTAGAGAAGTTTTTGTCAATGTGGATGGTCACTTTGAAAATTGTTAGCTGACTGCAGGCAGTGAACATATTACAATATACGACTATTTAGGAAATGCAAAAAATAAAGAGATCTCAGAAATAAAATCCTCATTTTAACCAAACTTGGTCATAGCAGTCTTTGGATGTTTAATTGGGTTAATTATGTTCATATTTCATCCGAAAAATCATAAAATGGGAAACATCATTTAACATAGGACGCTATCGCCTGACAGATTATTTAAAAGCCATGGTCCATGCAATAGACCGATATAAGTACTTTAGAGCCTTTATTTAGTTCTATTCCCAATCGCTGCCTTTCTTGTGAAAATAGATGGTGCTTATTTTTTTCTTGAAATCATGCCTAAGTTTATTTGGTCCATTATCTTCATTTTGTTTCCTGTCTTTTTTCAGATTTTTCTCATTTTGGGGTATAATGCTGTGGTAATCTGTAAGGACCAATATACTAAAACGGAAAACATTTTATGCCTCTTGATCAGAATATCTTGCAACAATAAAAACAAAATATTCTAGGAATTGTTTAGGGTTCAATTGATTTTTTCCGTGGTGTTGTCGTTTACTTCTTTCTTCTTGAAGTACTTCAGCAGATTTGAAGTATTTTTATTAAACTCCTTAGTATCGAGTTTCTTGTTTGATATTAACCGAATATCTGGTTTTGTTTTTTGTTTTGTTTTGTTTTTGTTTTTTGTTTTTTGTTTTTGTTTTTTGTTTGTGTTTGCTTTGTTTTTGTTTTTTGTTTTTTTGTGTTTTTTTCACGGCAAATAAACACGTTAATGCATTTATTCAGATGGTAATACCGCAAAGTTTATTGTCCATTGCAAGAATACTAGTGTAATGTGTTTCCTTATTGTGCTAGTTGGTAAAAACACGGGCTCCAAAGCTCTCTGAGAGCTCGGAGCCCGTCGTATGTGGAGCCCGGACCCAATGAGCGGAGTCCGGAGGTTGGCGCTATAGTGCTGGAGCCTGGAGCACATGTTTTGGAACCTGGAGCCTTGCGTAGTCCGTGGTATTCCCCAAATTTTCAGGGAATCATCAATTTCAGGAATAAAAATAAACTGTCTTGTTGATGTGAATTTTTATGCCCATAGAGGGGTGCTTGAACATTGTTGGTACATTCCACAAAACCTTAAGTGTTAAAAAAAGTAGCATGTGCCATGGATTTGAAGTAGTTTTGTCTTAGGGTAAGAAAATGACATTTACTAATCAGCAACACAACAGATCTTTCATAAACTCATTTCTACTTAGTGTTACGTATATAGCAGCTGCTGTTGAGTTGCTACCGGACGTTACCGCAATGGAGTGTAATAAAGCAGTTTAACTCACCATTTCATTCGAGTGCTTGTACTATGTCAGGATCATTACGGTCAACAGTTTACTAGTTGGTTTTCCACCTGCTTCGTTTTTCTTTTTTTTTTGTCTCGTGGACTTTGACTCTTGACAGTTCTGTTCGGTAATTTTGTTATTACCCTCATTTGCACGGTTGAAAACATACATTTGGTATGTATCTTTGCATATTTTGTGCAAGTTTTTACTTTGACTTTAGATTGTTTAACTTAAAAAATAGCCATGTAACTTACATGAGCTTTATTTATGTATTACAGACAAATAATTCTTTTTTTTAACTTGTCCTGGTTGTACTCGTCCCTACCCAATAGTTTTGACTATTGTTCAGTATTGAAAGAGACAGTCCGACCAAACGTAAAGCATTTGCAGATCTAGAAGATCCGTATGTTGGAACCCTCTCTTATTAGATTTTTTTATTTGGAAATATAAATATTTGCAGAATTTAGACAAAATGAACCAATTATAATAAATTTCAACCCATTTTTCAAGAACCCATTGAAAACCCCCTTTTCGAATGCTTAACCAGTCGATGAATAGTGGTATAATAAGCAATTTTTCATTTATTTGACACCCAAACGTGTAGGTGTCACATTATTAGATAAGAATTGAAGGTATTGGCAATCATCATATATTTTGCTATTATTATAGGTGAAAAAGTAATATTTTTTACCTTGGTAACACTTGTTTTGATTTTTCCTCTCTTTGATTAGTCGCTATATCCGGTGACCGTTGTTACACAGTGTTCTCTAATGCAACCTAATTTAATTAATTTCTGAATTTCTGACTCTACAAATTCTGGAATATCTAAAGATGATCTGTTATTTCTAAGTATGCAATAGTCTGGTTGTGAATAAAAAGGAAGCTTGAAACCTTCACGTATAACACTTAAAATGTTATCGTTTGCGTGAATAGATTGCCAGTATTCGTATGCATTTCTCAATCTGACAACGGGCGAGTCATTCGAATGCACCTTGATGGTTTTCTCAATCAATTTAACACCATCATTACAATTATCTGATAAATCAAAAATATGTATAGGTTTACTTCTCTTTTCAGCTTGACTCTTCTGTGTGATTGCACCAAAAGCACCTGTCTGATGATCTATCCTCAAGTGGCCAGACATTCCACAATCATAGCATTTACCGGGGCGTTGAACCGGAACATTTGGTGTAACTGGTGAAATAAACCTGTTTGTTATCTGGGAGGTGTTGTATGGGGTATTCCTAAACTACTTGCCTTTCTTGTCACTTTTTGCTTTTCTTGCTGCTTTGTTTTCTGCTCGCAAGATTCTTTTTTTTTCATCCTCTGAGTCGTCCCCCAAACTATGCGTCTCGTATTCAGTGACGGTTCTCCAGCTGTTCTCTGACTGATCAGCTAATTTGACTAATTTTTGTCTACGATTCAAAATTTCCAAACCTTCGCCGATACTCTAGGCTGCTTTCTGAGGGTACTCGTTTGGTTCTGGATTTTCTGGAAACTTCTTGCCTCCTTCATCTTATTTCCATTTTTGGTGTTCAATTTAAATTGTTCTTCATTTCCTTTTCTTTTGAAGACATAGTTGTCGGTATTCATCTCCTCTATTTTGGCAAGTTGTGCTTCAGAGAGTTTTCTCTGGTTATCGTTCATAGTTTTCTGGAACGTTTTGAAACTGGTCGTGATTATCTGGTAGATATATTTAAGCATATCATTCTGGGAATTGGCAACTGCTTCATGGACGAGTTGATCAATGATAGAATTTAACTCGGCCGGCTCGGACATGTTGACTGAACGAAGTCTGAGGCTAGAATAAAAACTTCTTACTTCTCGTGTATACCCGCCAAAAATCTTATTTGCATAACAAATGTCGAGACACCTGACATACTTGGGATATACTGATTGGATACCATATGTCTACGTAGCTTACAGACAATATTTTTCCGCTATACTTCGAAACGCGGAAAAATCTATTTATACAGGTCAGATTGGTTATATTTATGTTCTTCAAAAAGTTTTCATTTTATCTCCACTCGAAAGATATGCCATATCTTAATTTTTGTAAATTTTGGTAAGCATTAGAGAGAACAAACAAGTTATTTGTTCTTCATCAATTTGATATCAATCGGTTTATAATTTTCAAAAAGTTTTGATTTTATCTGATCTCTTGGTATTGTAGTAAGTCCTCGTAGTCGAACGGCAATAATTAGCCTTTTACTAGGAATTAAATTATTTTATGTTCCTTGAAAAATCTTTATTCTTTCTATTAGAATCAAAATAAAGTACTTCCCATGTTGTTGCATAAAAAAGAGTAATTCTATTTATGCTGTACATGTGTTTCAGTGAGTAACCTCTTACCAGCAGCTTTTGAATCAAATAATATGGAAATCCATAATCCAACAAAGGATAACGTCATGCTCATTATTTCATTCAAACTTAAGGATGCTCGCTGGTCAATTTTAAAATAACAAGGATTCCCATTAAATGTTATTTTTTGCTAGAAAGTTTTAAAAGAAGTAATTTAAGCCAAAACAATTAATAGGTTACCGATGAAATTACTGGGGTACAAGTGCTAGAAAAAATGACGGGAAACTGAATTCCTCTACATTTTTCATAGGTTTAAAACGAGGAATGTTTATAAAATAATGAATGTGACAAAATACCACCAATGGAATAACATTTTGTCAAAATGCTCCAAAAGATGTATAAAATGAAATTATGGAATAAAATTAGGGGGGTTACCGGGCCAAACATAATTAAGCTTTTAAATGGATAATACCACAGAAATCCGAAAATCTGACAGAAATACATAAACATGATCAGCGAACATCCTTAACTTGTGAATGATAACGCTACTGAACGGATCTTTTATTTTCTTTTTGGTCACTTAGTGGAACGACAATAATTTGCATTTTACTAATAGTTTTTCCCAGGTGGTTTTCGCCAGTTCAATGGCTTAAAGAATTTTACAGGCGAACCCCCACTTTTTATTTCAAGATTGTTTTCTATATGTACAAGTTTTCATAAAATTTCTTGATATGACTTTCCACCTCTTTGACAAAAATAGTCCTGATGTTGAATTCAGGGAATATCCAGAGAAATCCATTTCCCGCCAAATATTTTAATGTCTTCTATTTCATGGACCTATTTTTTATCATTTCATGAACTGTATAAGGCTTAATCAACTTAAATATGTTTCAAGAAATCCTTGATATAAACAACACCAGAAGAGAGCCTTTTTAAAATAAAAGAAAATGTGTCCATGGGACACGGATGCCCCCGCCAGATATTATATTCAGCGAACATGACTGCAGAGAAAAATTACTGTATATTCAAAATGTGTCAAATTGACTAGGTCCGTAAACCGTATGAAATTTCCATCGGAAATTAATTCCTCATCAGCAGCACAAAAACCAAACATAGGAAATCCACGATTAAACAAAAATGCATAAAACCAAACGAAACCTAAATGATCAGCAATATCAAATATGGCTAAGGACAAAACTACGACGGAGGAAGTTGAACCTTAGTTTTAGAATTTACATACAATGTATATTTAGATAATAGGTACTAGTATAAATCAAAGTGTATACATGAGATATAATCTCATGTAGAAGTACACCATACCTAAAAAAAATAAAAGGAAAACGGTATTGCAAAACTAGAAAGGATCGCCCAATACAATGAATATATTGTTATTTTTCCACGCGTTAGGTCTTCATGCTGTCGCTGTTGCCCAAGGGTAAAATACAGGCCACCCCGTGAAAATTATGTAGATATTCAAACTACCAGGAATCATTTCTAAATCAGAGAATACCCTGAAAAATATTAAGTGAACATATGTTTTTCAGAATACATTGAATGGATATTCATTTATTGTCATGACGCAGAGTGTTTGGAAAGAAGAACGATGTCGATGTTTTTGCTTTTTTATATATTTTAAGGCGTTTTTTTTCTCTCTATTTTTACTTCATTTAAAACAGTGAACAATAGCTGAAATTAAAGAGACCACTGATACACCATCATCAGCATCATACCTGGACCTATACCTCTACATTGACAACTCTGGACGTCTGAAAACAAAACTTTACGACAAGCGTGATGATTTCGACTTTCCAATAGTGAACTTCCCGTTTTTGAGCAGTAATATTCCCACTTCTCCGGCATATGGCGTGTACATTTCACAACTCATTCGCTATTGCCGTGCCTGTAGTTTGTACAGCGATTTTGTCAACAAAGCGAAATTACTGTCTCAAAAACTTATACATCAAGGGTATGTTCAGTCACTGTTGCAATTGTCAATACAGAAATTTTACGGTCGTCACCACGATTTGACAGACCATTACAATGTTTCTGTTTCACAAATGAGAACAGATATTTTTGGGTAGATCCAGAGTTTGTTACCGGACTGACTAACACCGATTGTGACAAAACCGGACTTTTCACTGGCAGTGTGACGGGTGCCACATGTGGAGCAGATCATGCTTACCCTTCCGGAGCACCTGATGATACCTCAGTTTTTATAGGGGTTCACACTGCTAGTGCTTTAGTTTTGTGGCGTTCTTGTTCATTTTTGTTTATTTGTTTTGTCTTTGTCATACTGTCTCAGTTCGTCTTTCTGTGAATTGCCATGATTTTGGATTTATGATTTTTAAATGAAAGGTGTATAATGTAACTGTGCAAAGGATGTAATTGTTTCGTCCAGCCATTTCAAAATATCATTCTAACAAAAAATATTGCGATGATTAAAATAATATAAGATATATAGAATAACAACATGTCGCCCGACTTCGTTTAGGGTGGCATATTTACATATTCAAGAGAAATTATTTTTATCGTCAGTTTTTGAATGTCGGTTCAAAGATATTTTAAAACAGAAGAACTTCATTGTGTGCACTCTTTAATAAGTGTCATGTATGTTAGCTAGTTCTTATCGTGGGAGAGAAACATGTGGCATAACCATTAACTTGTGCACATATATGCTTAAAGTAACGGTATGGAATTATTTCAAGTTCTTTACTTTATTTCAATTAGTTCTTTTTCCAGTGGAATATTGTTGCCCAACACTAACAACTTGTTATCCAATGGAGTAACAACAATAACCGACCAACATTACATTGCTGTTGTTGATATGGTAGTAGCAGAAAGAAATTCTCGTCTGCAACTCGAAGAAATGGTTAATCGTTTACAACAGGAACTTCTTTCCTTAAAAAGTCATTCTGAAAGCAACAGTAAAAATATTTCCGACTCGAATATTGAATCGGTGGTTTTGAAAGAATCATTAGTAAAACTAAAGAAGGAATACAATGACCTTGACACAAGTTATAAACAGTTACAGTTAAATTATATCAATATTCAACAACACCAGGAAAGTTTACAGAAGCAGTTGTGGGTATGTAGTAACGAAACATCTGCAACACAAACGGATCTAGACAAATGGGTGCATTCGAATCAAGCATCTCATTTTGTGAATGTTTCAAAACTTCAACGCGACATGGATGAAGTTAAAATAGACGTTAATTTTCTGACTACCGCGAGTAACGCAAGAAGTAATGACTTTCTAGCTTTGCTTAATAATACCATGGAAACCCAAAGTAAATTATCAACGTTGGACAAAGAATTTGTTAACATGCAAACTGAAATTCAAAATACTACAGAAGTCTAAAACTTTACCAATCACGCTTTGCATCAAGAGTTTGAAAATGAATTGCTGAAACGTAAGTTAATAGAAATACGTATGTTGGCAAACGTGTTGTTGGTTAGGCTACATTTTTGTAGTTGTACTCCCGCTTTAGCGGGTGGTATATCTTGATCATGGTGTCCGTTCGTCCGTTCGTTATTTCGTCCACCATAGGGCACATATTGTGTGGCGACAACTCCTCCTATACCTTTTGATGAAATTCAATGAAACTTTCACAGAATGTTCATTGCAAATTGCCATTGTGCAACAGCTACTTAAAAACGGATTTGACTTGATTTTTTTTTTACTTTTGGGATCGAATGGGGGAGAAGGGGGTATGTATTTGTAAGCTTTCCTCTCGGTTTTTCTAGTTAATATTGTGAATATTATATATCAACGATAGTTCAATTCGAAATGAGATGAGCAAAGAACGTGTTTATCACAAAAATCAATGTTAAAAACAAGAAAATAGGAAAGGAAAGACATTATTCGTATGTTTATTCTACGATAGGGAAACGGGACAGAGAAAGGGGAGGTTTGGGTACCCATAAACCGGTTTAACCCTACCGCTGGCTTTTGCTAGTGCCGGTACCAAGTCCGGCTGTCCCGTGTTCCTATTGTTGTTTATGTTTGTCTTTTGTATTTTTATTGTGGGTTTTTTTCTTGTGCAGTTCCTATTTACTTTCTGGCATGTGGCTATGTTTTTCGGCCATTGTAGGTGTTTCCTGTTATCTTTTTTATTCCATTAGACATTAACGAAAATAACATTAAAAACAAAAGCGCTTATATTGTAAATTCAATTAAACCGAGAGTGTTATTGTGTGCCTTGGATCGGTACGCATGTCCTGTTCCGTACACAGGACCAGTCGGATTGTTGTGTGTCGAAACGGGTAATATCACTTCTTCTTGACGTGAAATCTTGCTTATAATGTCCATTGTCATTTGGAAAAACGTCATGTTATGTCTTTCAATGATGTCATGGTGACCTTAGAATTTCTAAGGGGACAAAAACAACACAAGCTGAAAATATCCTTGATTCATCAGCTTTTGAGACATTATTTGCCTTCTATTAAAAATCACTATATAAACTACATGTTCGCCAGTAACGTATCAACTGTGAAATGTACATTCAATACGCTTTTGAGGAAGGTTTATTGGTATATTGGAAAGTTATAAGTCAAAATCAGAACGTTTGTGAGGTTCCTCACTGTGTTGAAGACCGTACGGTGACCCCTAGATGCTTTGTTTTGTGTCGTTTTGACCTGGATATGGGATGTTGTCTCCTTGATATTTACCCCATTTCCTTTCTTTTTCATGTTTGTCATAAAGCTTAGATTTCAAATTTTGTAGAAGTAACTAAATATTAGATCCATTATAAAACGTCATTTTTTACTCCTGAATATTTTAATGCCATTCATTCAAAATTAGACAAACAATAAAATTAAAAAGAATAACTGGAAACACCTAGAATGGCTGAAAAATACGGTTACATGCCACACTGCAAAAAGAACTGCACAAGAACGAAACAAATAGAAGACAAAGGACAAACGCAAAGAACAACAGGAACTCGGGACAGCCAGACTTGATACCGGTGTCATATGGTATTTTGACCCGCGCGGTAAATTGACCCGCGGGTCGATTTTTAGCCGCGGTAAATTGACCCGCGCAATGGGAAATTGATCCCCCCCCCGTATGGTATTTTGACCCGCGCGGAAAATTGAACCGCGGGTCATTTTTTAGTTGTGGTATATTGACCCCTGGCAAATTGACACCTCCCTATAATTTATTGAAAATTTTGAAAGAATTATATAAAATAAAGGCAGATTTCTTGATTTTATATCAAGAAATGACACAAACTGGGGGTAGGTCAATTTCCCATGGGAGTAGGTAAAAATACCATGGCTTGCTGAAATATGATTTGCAACCCACAGAACAGTCTTAATGTACATAGAAATGTACCAGAGTGATAATTCATACAAAATGAAGTCATATTTTTATACCCCGCCACACGTAGTGGCGTGGTATTATGTGATACCCTTAGTTGTGTGTCCGTCCGACTGTCTGTCTGTCTGTCTGTCCGTGTGTCCGTCCGTCCCCCGAAGGTTTCCGACTGATAACTTTTGAACGGAATAACATACAGTCTTCAAACTTGGTATGTAGCTTGTTCACCACAAAACTCAGGTCGAGTTCGAATATGGGTTCAGAGGTCCAAGGGGTTCTGGAGTTATGCTCCTTGATACTTCGAAATTTTGTGAAATGTGGCGGGGTATCATGTAATCCACTATTACTATTTTTATAATTTATGCCGATAACTGATACCGAGTGTTGAGGGGAGGTCAATTTCCCATGGGGGTAGGTCAAAATACCATGGCTTGCTGAAATATGATATGCAACCTTCAGAACAGTCTTAATGTAAAAAGAAGTGTACCAGAATGATAATTCAAACAAAATAAAGGCTTATTTTAATAAATTATACTGAGAACTAATGCATGGTTGAAGGGGGCGGGGGAGAGGTCAATTTCCCATGGGGTAGGTCAAAATACCATGGCTTGTTAAAACATGATTTACAACCTATAGAACAGGTTAAATGTATACAGAAGTGCACCAGAGTGATAATTCATACAAAATAAAGGTATATTTTTATATTATATACTGAAAACTGACACGTACACTTAGTGGGGTACGTCAATTTCCCATGGGGGTAGGTCAAAATACCATGGCCTGTTGAAATATGATTTGCAAACTCCAGATCAGTCTAAATGTATACAGAAGTGTTCCAGTGTGAAAATTCATACAAAATAAAGAC
Organism: Modiolus philippinarum; assembly: GCA_002080025.1. NCBI lineage: Eukaryota > Metazoa > Mollusca > Bivalvia > Mytilida > Modiolidae > Modiolus > Modiolus philippinarum. The sequence goes on along the minus strand of MJUU01016992.1, from coordinate 56,005 downwards.
ATCTTTTTATATTTTACACAGAGAATTGACACTTAGTAGGGGGAAGGTCAAAATACCATGGCTTTCTTAGGATTGTCAGGAGTGTAACACCATAAGTTTAAATCTCTTTTATTTTATGCATTGATATATTTAGTATTATTCCTTATTATATCCATAACCAAAAAAAGACCCTGGTAGTCTGTGTCTTCTAGTACCAAATATGTGACTGTACACATGGAGATTTTCTTTTCAATGCTATTTTAGGTATGTCAGGAGTGTAACATGCTCTTTAGCCTAGCCGGTATGTCTAGTTCTGTCATTTCTTCATCACTTTGGGAATATTTTGAATCAAAATGGTGTAAAATTAATCTTCACAATATTTAATATAATTAGTTCATAATCTGTGTTAAAAGTATGACAACAAAAGTATGTTCTGTCAGCAGCGAATAATGTCAGGAGTGCAACACCTGGTTAGGAATTTGACAAAATTTTAAATTTATATTTCTTAACATGTAGTTGTTTACATCAACTTTATAGCTTTTCTTTGTGTGAAAATTTGTATTTATGTCATTCAATGGAAAATATATATGAAGATTTTGTGGAAAAATAGTTCTTTTTCATCTAAGCAGAAGAAAAAAAATAAGAAAAATTAATAAAATCAACCATAACATACAAATTAATTCATTTGGAAGGTACAAAAATGTTTTGCTTTCATTTTCCAATAAACCTACTAATCGTTGTAAATAGGAATGCTGAAATAGAATTAAATTAATGAATTTATTTTGGTTTACGACAGTCAACACGAGTTACTGTGCCTATGTAAATGGATAATTTTGAGTTATTTTGACATATTTATGCATTTAACCATGAAAAATTAAATTAAAAATAATTTTTACAGGTGTTTTACTGTTTTACTGGGTGACAAACATGTCAGGAGTGAAACATTTTATCTATAAATCTACATGATTTTTAAAGGCCATTTTCAAAGGCCAAAAATACTTGTCCTTTTGCCTAAAATTTGTTATAGCTCTCCTTCAGTAACATATATATAGAGAAATTTATCATCTGTATGCTTCATGCTTAGAGTTAACTGGACAAATAAAAACAAAAAGGGTTACTACTACTACTCAGGGATCAGTTCTAGGTATTAAATATAAAAATATGCCTTTATTTTGTATGAATTATCACTCTGGTTCACTTCTGTATACATTTAGACT
>MJUU01016992.1:0-49902 GCA_002080025.1 Modiolus philippinarum | reverse complement strand
TTCTGAAAATTGTTTTTAGTTTTTCAATCTATTTTCTTGAATATAAAACATGTTAACATAATGTTAACATATTCTTAAAGACCAAAGTTTTATTTTCAAATAGGCCAAATAAATGGATCTTTGAATATTTCCGACTTTGACTAAGTTTTGTCATTCTTTTGTCCAATATTACTTTTTAGTAAACAAATATCATTTAAAGTAGGTATCAAATGAAAGCTTATTATATGTGCTTTACAACTATTACAAATAATGGCCATTCTTATGTAATATAAACATCATACATCAATAAAACTTACCCCTACCCCAAAAAATTCACTGTAAAATTGTCATTTTTTTTGTCTATGCAAGCATAAAATTAACCAGAACATGCAAAATGTGTGTTGTATATGACAATGTTTCATAAATCATACCATGATTTCGTATTTTAATAGCCATTTGTTGACTTAAACTCAATATTTTGCCTAAAACTGATGAAAAATAGGAATTTTCAACAATTCAGATTTGCCAAAATTTCACTGTTAAATCATTATATATCCCAAATCTGGAGGATATATCTACAGATATGCCAATTAATTGTTCTAAGCGATACATTAGTTGTCTGAAAACATTGTTAAGAAAAACAAGAAGTGCTTGATGTGACTCAAAATACCGAAAATCTTACCCCTACCCCAACAAATTTTCCTTAAAATTGTCAATTTTTTGTCTATGTTCGCAGCAAATTAACTCAAACACGCTAAATGTGTGTGGAATATGACAATGTTGCATGAATAACATCCTGATTTGTTGACTTAAACTTAACATTGTTCCCGAAAATGATAAAAAATTGGATTTTTCAATATTTCAGATTTGGCCAAAGTTCACTGTTAACCCGTTATATATGGCAAATCTGGATGATATATCTGCAGATATGCCAATTAATTGTTCTTAGCAATAAATGAGTTGTCTTAAAACAGTGTTTAGAATATCAAGGGGTGTTTAATGTGACTCTGAATACAGAGAATCTTACCCCTACCCCGACAAATTTTCCCTAAAATTGTCAATTTTTTTGTCTAAGTTCGCATAAAAATAACTAGAACACGCAAAATGTGTGTTATATATGACAATGTTGCATGAATTACATCATGATTCGGTATTTCAATAGCCATTTGTTGACTTAAACTCAATATTTGGCCCAAACTGATGAAAAATGGGAATTTTCAACATTTCAGATTTCTCCGGAGTTCATTGTTAAATCGTAATATATGTCCATTCTGGAGGATTCATCTGCAACTATGCCATTTAATTGTTCTAAGCGATACATTAGTTGTCTTAAAACACTGTTTAGAAAAACAAGGAGTGTTTAATGTGACTCTAAATACTGAAAAACCTACCCTTACCCCAATAAATTTTCCCTATGATAGTCATTTTTTTTACTATATTCGCATAAAAATAACCAAAACACACAAAATCTGCATTGAATATATATTCGCATAAAAATAACCAAAACACACAAAATCTGCATTGAATATAACAATGTTGCATAATTGCTATCAAGATTTGTCATTTTAAGTCTCACTTGTCAGTTTAAATGCAATATTTTATACAGAACTGATGAAATATGGAAATTTTCAGCATTTCAGATTTGTTCCAAATTCACTTTTAAAAGTTATATATGGCAAATCTGGAGGATTTATATGCAGATATGCCAATTCATTGTTCTAACCGATATATAAGCTATATCTAAACAATGTTAAGAAGAACAAGGAGTGTTCAATGTGACTCTAAATATCGAAAATTTTACCCATACCCCAGGAAAATGATGCTTAAAAATCCCCAGAATATGTATGTCTATACATTTATATGAACAAAACATACTAATTTTTTACTTTCTTTTTAAAAAATGCATTTTATATATCGCAATATGCAATTTTTACGCCAAAATATGGGTGAAATTGTATATTTTGGGCGCTTTTCGTGAAAAATGGGATTCTTCAGCATTTCGGAATTTTACAAAATTCAAGGCTTAATTGTTGTATAACTGCCCATAAACCACACATATGATCTTATTTGTGATATATGGGAGTCTCTGTGTACTTTTGTATTTGAAATGATATGTTATTGGACCTTTATACAATGTTTAAGCTTTTCAAGCTGAATAAAATGAAATAAATTGTGTTGAATATTTGTGGTAAGGGGTTATATGTTTGTGATTTATGAGACTGTAGTTATTCTTAAAATGCTTAAAAACATATTTTCTTATGGCTTAGATATCATGAAAGGATATCTAGCCACTATTTTCAAGTTATATATCAATTTCTTGAAGTATTTGCATCTCAAAGTCAAAACAGCAGAAATTCTGAAAAACGGAAAATTCCCATTTTGCATACATTTTTGAGCAGAAGAATAAAAAAGGGACCTCTTAAATAGTTTAAATCTACTTAAATGATCTTCTGCATGTCAGCTTTAGTGAAATACACACTAGAATTCCAATAAAACAGTATTCTTTAATCATTTAGAGCCTGAATATTTCTTATTTTCCCTTAATTTTTAGGGAAGGGGTGCTAATTTTGACATTTCTGAACCTATAAGAGGTCTGAAATTAAAACATTTGCACACGATTTGTTGCTAACATATCATAAATCATTATTATATCGGCAATTATTAAATATATCTTCAGATTTTTACGACCATAAAGTGAGAAAGTCAAAATTGTGAAAAAATCGAAAATTCCGAAAATTCCCATTTTTCAAAAATTTTATACCGAAAATCAAAATTTTATGGACATTAATGATTTTATTTTCCAACATTGTATCACAACAGATATGTTAGGCATAAAAACTAGATCAAATGACGATGGTTGTTTATCTGAAAGGAATTGACAGCCTAAAATTGTCATTTTCGCTCTCTTTTTTTTTTTGCTAAGGGAGGGGTACATTTTTTGTATCCCCAGATCATAGAAATGGAGTAAAGTGCCAAAACTTGAGTTCATTGTAAAGGATATTAAATTAGCTTTAATTTGGTACCAAATTTCACTACATATTACTTATCATTAAATAATTATGGAGCTTAAAAGATGAAACTTAGGTTAAAACGAAAATACAAGAATTTTTCGCGATGTACTATAAAAGTGGCCCTTTACTGTCTATGCGTGCAGGTTATGTTCGTGTTAACATGTTTTATTTTGAAGAGGGGATATAGGAGGACTGAAAAAAATCGGTCTAGATGGGAAGTGGGGGGTGCACGGAAAGTGATTTCAGCCCATGGCCTATTGGACCATATACCCATTTATTGCACTTATTGACCGATCATTTTTATGATCTAATGCCTTGTAAAAATATCTACATGTTTTTCAGTTGTCAAGTATTCGTAGATTCGAACAACTATCATGAGTAATTTGATCAATGTTTTGAAAAATCAGTATGTGCGAATTTCCATTTATTAAATTTCCTATTCTCATCATGTAGCTTTTGATGTTCAATCTCACTTCTTGTATGAAATTCTTAGTGCTTTTCAATTATTACTCTTGTCATAGAGATGAATTACTATTTATTCGATCAATTAAATGCTGTTTTCTATTCCGATTTCTATATATTCAGTATTTGACTGAATTTTTTTCTCTTCTTAATCACATAGCTATTGTCTACAACTTTTAATTTTGGCTAATCAGTCGATTTTGTAATTCGACTTTTTATTTTCTGTAGTCAATTTTTGACCAGCTATTTCTTTATATTCCAGTATTTGACTGAATTCTTTCCCATAGCCATTTCTGTGTGTATATAGCTTGAGATGAACGTGCCATGTTGTTCCAGATTTGGCACGATTTTTACACGTCATTAGGTCTGCCTTCTCTCGTCCTTTCCATTTTCTTCTCCGTATTTCAGCCCGGTAGCCCCCTAGTGGAAGGCCATACGGCCGAAACGTTGGGCAGTCTTCCCTTCTTTGCATTTTTGTTATTTTTATTTGTATTTGAATTTGTATATTTCTGTGTTTTTTACCTTTTAATTGTGGCCAACTATACCATTTTTACAAAGGTAAACTATTTCGATACTTTTAGTAAAAAATAAAAAGTTTTTTTCTTACTTTTTTGTATGGCTTTCCATATTATCTTATTCTTATGCTGCTGATAAGATATTAATCATTAAAAGCAATTTTTATTATCCAATTTGGGTAAATGTATAGTTGTTTTATATTGGTTAATGTTAATGTAAGTGCATAAATCCCTGAGTATGTAGAAAATTGGAAAAAAATCCAGTTTTAAAACTGATTACTATCTTCCAAATAAATAGAAAATAATATGTCAACCTGTTCCAAACTCTGTCATACTTGAATAAAGCTTTATTTCTTATTGTTCTCTCAAAAACCTCTTCCCTTTTTCACATCTTTAAGATACATTGTTGATATAAAAATAATCATCGAAATTTCAACACAAACAGAAATCAAACCAACTGCAATTTTGGTACTAGTATTTTTTAATCGGAAAAACATTGTAGACACTGAAAACGTACTGTAAGACTAAGGTAAAATTCCAGTCAAGTTTATGGCTTTCCCAACTACCGTTCATATTTACTGAATATCGATATCCCTATTCTAGCTAATTTCCATTCCATGGGATTTTTTTTTGTTCATGAAAAACACTAATTTAAAGGGAAATAGACAAACGCATACCCTGATAGGAAATCGAGAAAAAGCCAGCGGTAGGATTAAGACGGCTAATGTATACCCAAACCTCCGTTATAAAAGAAAGAGTCGGACAAAACATAATTTGGTAAGATAGATCAATTAGTGCTCGCCTAGGAGCTAAGAAGTCTAGTCTGCTGTTTACATACTATCGCACTACGCAATAAGTTTACATACTATTGCACTACGGAAGAAAAATCAAACTCAACACTTCCCGAAGGTTTTGGTAAAGAATCATTACGTCTTTCAGTATAAATCGTCAATATCACTGAGAGGCTAGTATACATGCAAAACCTTTAGGTCATTGCATCCAAAAGCCAATTTAACGGATTGATGCAGAATATCCTGTCAATATCCCCTAAACCTTTCAATATTCCCTATTACTTAAAGAATATAAGTTATATCACAGTTTTTTTTCTGAATTTGCTGTCAGTTTTGGACATTTTTAACAGTATTTCTTTTTAAACTAGGTGTTAAATGCCTTTAGTAATAAACTGTTAATGAGTCACGCCATAGTTTAATATCAAATGTTGATACCTTCTATCAAAATTCTTAAATGTACTTACAATTTATGAAATCTGAAGCCTTTTTGTAATAGTCTGGATGTAGAAGTAAGGTTACATCAATTACAGTCGTCAAGAGATGAACAGACGTGTGCGAGTCGGCCAGTTGAGATATATACATCTCATAGGATGGAGCTACAGGAAATTCGCCGTCTAGAAAGAGAAATTAGTAATAGTAAAATCAAAATCATCTTTTATATAATATTTATTAGTTACGAGAATCAATGTTGATAGTTAGATCCAGAAAAGGGCAGCATTTTGAATCAGGGTAATTGAGGTCGACATAATAAAAAACTGGATATTGTCCAGCACATTATAACAACTGCCTCACCAAAGAATTGCACATTAATCGCAAACTATCAAGTAATGCTAAATACAAGATAGTTTCATTTGAAATACCTAAATAACGAAGTATTTAAAAGATGAAATCACCTCCACTCATAAGCCGTTCGTGTCTTTTTCAATATTCAAACAAAAGATAACATAAACTCTGCCTTTACCTGTGTTGGAAACCAAAAAACACGAAAATCCATATACCGTACACACTGGAACTACATTTTGTTCAACCACTAAATTGTCTATAGAAATAACGAAAATTTTGTCTGCAGTCCAAGACCAGCATGAAACATATTTTAGACTTTCAATATCCGAAAAGACAAAAATCTCATCTGCATGGACAGTTTGAAGTTTGAAAGATTTATTACAAATTTTTAAATCCACTTCAGTTTTCATATAGATTATCTCGAAATATTTTATTGTTCCACACTCTGTTTTAAACTTAAATTGCGAGTTCAGGCATCATTTGAAACACCTTTTCTGATTGAAAAGAATTTTGTGGTATTGGGTTATAAATCAACAATTTTTTTCAAAAACTAATTTAAGAGGAAATGATTCCTCTGATATGAAAGGTGTGCAGTATTTTTGATTTTATTGACAATATTTTTGTCAGATTAAAAGGTGATATTTTCAGCAGCATGTTGGAACACAAATGGGCACGAATTGTGTCTCTCTGTTCGTAAGAATTTTCGTATGATAAAATACTCCAACAAAAACTGAGTTTTTAGGTACTCGTACGGGGTCATAGTTTAATATTGAACATCCTTCACTCTAACTTTTGGATACATTTATGTTCTTTCAATTTACATCGCATCTTTTGGTAAATTGACCCCAGTTTATATCTACAGTGCAAAAAAAATGCCGTGACTTTATTTTGACGGCTTAAAGAATAATTATTAGCTCATCTGTCCAAAGGCCATGTGAGCTTTTGTCTTCACTCGGCGTCAGTCGTCCGTCCGTCTGGCCGTCCGTTAACTTTTATTCAAAGATCTTCTCCTCTAAAACTGCTTAGCCAATACTAATCAAACTTGGCCTGCATCATCACCAGGGTATGCTCTTTCAACTTAGCGATTTTTATGTCCGTAGACCAAACAACATGGCCGCTGTTACTAAAAAAAGAACAAAGGGGTGAATTGCCGTTTTTTTGCAAATTACTCAAAAACCATTACAGATATCAAAATCTGACGGAGTAAAAATGATCAGCATGATGAGATCTACCTGCCCTGCAATTTTGGAGAATATCCGTTTACCCGTCTTGGAGTTATTGTCCCTTTTCCGTATTTTTTTTTAGTTTTTCGTTAGTTTTAGTCTTATATATTGAAAATGGTAGAAGATAGAAGTAAAGTTTGTATAACAAATATGGTCAGCATAGTAAGATCTACATGTTCTGCAATTTTGAAGAAAATCTGACAACCCACATAGGAGTTATTGCCGCTTTTTCATTAAATTTTTACAATTTTTTAACGTTTTTACTTTTATCTCAAAAACTGTTTGAGATAAAGGTTAAATGTGGATTGCAAAAGTGTTAAGGCTTTCCAGAACTACAATTTCTACATATGCCCAGCAGGTTCGCATCTCGTCCAAGATGGCCACCAGCGGGGTTAAGATAGTTTAACATAGGACCCTATGGGAAATGCATTCAAAGATCTTCTACTCTGAAACCACTGAGCCAATGGAGACCAAATTTTGTCACAGTAGTCCTTGGGTGGTCCCCTTTAAAGTTTGTGATTTTTATGTTCATACCTCTTTCAAGATGGCCGCCAGCAGGAAACATAGTTTAACATAGGTACCCTATGGGAAATGCATCCAAAGATCTTCTCCTCTGAAACTACTAAGCCAAATTGAACCAAACTTGATCACAATAGTCCTTGGGTGGTCCCCTTTAAAGTTTGTGATTTTTACGTTCAGATGGCCGCCAGTGTGGAACATAGTTTAACATAGGGACCCTATGGGAAATGCATTCAAATGTCTTCTCCTCTGAACCTACTGAGCCAATTGGAACCAAACTTGGTTACAATTGTCTTTGGGTGATCCCTTCCAAAGTTTGTGATTTTTAGTTTGTACCTCATCCAAGAATGAAAATGTAACATCTACTGAACTGATTTATAGTATGAATGGGTGGTCTATTGGTGACAATGAATAAGACCAATCACCAGGTGAGCGATTCAGGCTCATGTGAGCCTCTAGTTATTATTATTAAACAGTTTTTACTGTAATATTCTTTAATCATTACTATGTTCAGGACTCTAAATTATTTTTCATATATAATTGATTTAATCTATTATCGATAGAATTCAAGATTCTTAACTTTTCTATGTCACTTAATTTACCTTGAGCTATCAGTGACATTTAATACGCTCAACTCAAATTTAATGTTGACTCTGGCAAAAATCTTCTGTAGATTGAAAGTAAGAGGGAAATGAACTGTCGGTCTAACACGAATAATCTAAGGACAATGACAACATAAAAAAAAACAAAGAAATAGAGACATAAAACTAGCACGACACAGAGAAGAAATGAAACTTATATTTATTTCATTGTATATTTTGCTGCTATAATTGTAGGTATACATAATAAACAAAGTGAATGTAACAATTAAAAAAAAACAGTTTTTATTACAACCCTTCTCCGGGTCTTTCTCAAAACACAATACTTATTTAGAAATAGAAAAAACTATGTACAAAATTTACAATTGGTAATTCTAAAAGTAATTTAAAAATCAAATCGTGGAGCCTGTTATTTAAGATTACCACAGGTAAAAAAATTTAGTTGATCTTTGTACATGTGTCAACGAACTTCTTTTTTACTACTTTGAAAATTCATACATCTTTTTCAATATTACACCGGTTAACTGAACTGGTGATAAACATTACAACACCTGTATTTTTTTGGGGGGGGGGGGTCGTTTAGATTTTATCTGCACTGATGAGACATAAGTTGTCGAAATGCGCATATGCAGAAAGTAAATACACAGTGACTTCGGTATTTTGTTATTTGATATCAGTTAATTTAAAAACAAGAACGGTGATCCCTTTTTTTTTTTTTTTTTTTTTTTTTTTTTTTTNTTGCAATTGTATATAATAAGGAAACTCTCCGGAGAAAATAAAGAAAATCTATGGGAAAAAATCAGAGTACCTCTCTTTTTTAAGAATGTGTGGGGAACTTTTTTCCGCAATATCAAATTAAAAAAAAAATCAGGGAGATTTCGAATCATATGACTCCAGGTATTTACAGGTCCTGATTTTTACATATGTTTTGCAGTTTGAATTGTTTTGATGCTGTACATGTCTACGATCGATCGTCTACCACTTTTGTATCAGCATTCAGGTATGGAAGTAATGGATGTACCCAGGCTTCATGCGGACCAAACTACTGCTGCTGTAAACAATAAAAACCAAAATTTATTGTTCATATCGGTAATTTATAAATAGTGAGAAAAAATAAAGTATATGCAGCAATAAAGGTACAGAGACAAATAAACGAAATTTTTACTAATGCAATTAACAACAAGAACTTTTACATGGCAAAGTAAACCACACATTTCTACCCTTTTATGTATCCAAAACCTGGGATCTAACATTTTGTCCAGCCCGCCTTAGTTCAGCAAGCTACATGCACAATTAAAGTATTTTAGTTTGTCGGTAATTACCAATACCAACGAATTAATGAAAAATGAACAGTAATGTAATTTGCTATTAATTTTTATAATTGTAATTTTACAGAAACCTTCCACATATATTTTTGTGCGAATTCGACCTCAAATAAAATGCATTGCTTCAAGTTGTCATTTCAGCAATTGATAACTATGTTGTGTGTTTCGGAAAATGAGATTTTATGAACGAAAATTGTCCGGCTGGAACCTCTTTCCATGCCCAGTCAAACAAATAAATAATGTGAAAATGAAGCGTGTATTCTAGTGATGTTTACATGTTCGTAGTATTGAAAAAAAACACAAGGGTGGACACTATTTCATTCGCAAATTCGCACAGTTTTGCCAGTTATAGTGATTCCAAAGGCTTTAACCCTCTTAGAACGGCAGTAGAATACCGAAAAAACAAGCACAAGAAGATACATAAATCAAAGTCCAAAATTAGACAAAAACCGAGAACACACGAAAACGAAAGACCAAAGGCACGGCACGCACACAATAACATTTATCCTTGTATTTCAGAAGCTAATTCAACCTGTTCAACATTTAGCCCAGTCCTTTAATTTCAGCTTCTGCTACATATACAATGTATTTTCTATTAATAATCCAAAATTCAAGGAATATTTACACCAGCTTGAAATTAAAGAGACTACTGACACACCTACTTCAGCTTCGTACTTAGATCTGTCTATATACATTGATGAAGATGGGCGTTTGAAATCTAAGCTATATGACAAATACATGGTAAAACCAAGCAACTGAACAACGATTTATTGTTATTCTTCATCTTGAACACTCCATGAAGCCTTAAACAATGAGCATTTTGCTTACCTCATACTAAGTTCAAGACGACCCCTGGTATCAATTTCAGCAAAACTTACTGCTAATTATTGAACAACGCTACATCCATGTTTTAGCCGAATGATGTACTATCGTCAACAAGCATTAAACTATCTGGTAAAATGCTATTTCAATCATTGTCATCAGTTGCCCGACAAAAAGCACTAGTGGACAATTACAACAAATAGACAAACAGAGGGCACTCATCTAGTCTATTGTAAATATAAATAAAAATAAAACAATACGCCCTGTGTTTTTGTCAAAGGTCACTTTGTCTAGAACGACGCCTAAAATTCATTATAGGGTTTGAATAATCCACAAGTCTTTACTGTGTCCTAGGAAAACAGAAAAAACAATTTCCACTCTTTCGATTCTTGGTTAGTTGTTCTCTATTAGCTTTTACAAATCTTTCTGTTAATTGTCTTCAAAAATATTTTGATTTGATCTGCAGAGACTAGTCAATATATATTTGGTATGAAGAATGGATAACAGTTAACGCTTAAAATGGCCGAAAGTTACAATCAATCACAAGCCACAATTTACAAGGAAACTGCACTCGAAAAACATATGAAAAACAAAAAACAGATGGAAATCACGACAAGAACTCGGAATTGACGGGACTTAGTACGAGCACTGGCAAAATATAGCGGTAGTGTTTAATCCGTTAATTGGTACCCAAACCTCCCCGTTCTCTTTCCTTTTTAGAGTATGATAAACATACGAATAAAATATACTTCAGTTATACTACTAGCTCTAAAACAAATGTCTTGAAAGAAAAGAATGGGGAAAATGTAATTTAGAAGGATTGGTCAAAAGGTGCTTAAGGAGCCTAGTCTACTGGTAAAGATTGTCGCACTACGGAAAAAATCAAGCTCAAAGCAACTTTAATTTCAGCTTCCGTTATATAGATGATATTTTATCATTAAACAACCCTCTCTTTGGGGATTTTCTTCATCTTATTTATCCAAAAGAGCTTGAAATTAAGGATACTATAGATACGTTCACATCGGCTTCGTTCCTTGACCTTCATCTTCAAATTAACAACAGAGGTACATTACAAACTACCCTGTATGACAAACGCGATGACTTCACTTTTCCAATAGTCAACTTCCCTTTTCTTTGTAGCAACATTCCAAAAGCACCCGCATATGGAGTTTACATCTCACAACTCATTCGCTACTCAAGGGCTTGTGGTCGTTACAGTGACTTCCTTGATAGAGCTAAGCTGCTTACAAATAGACTACTTAAGCAACAGTTTGTTACAAAAAACTTAAAGTCATCACTACAGAAGTGTTATGGTCGACATCACGACCTTGTGGATCGCTATGGGAAATCGGTTTCCCCAGATGACAACAGATCTTTCCCTCTACAACTTAAGTTTGTTTTTCCTCTATCGGATTCGACTTTCCTTCCGGAGTTGACATGTTCAACACGGCGGGTGTCTTATAAGAAGCAGGACATGCTTTTTCTTCCGGGACACCTGATCTCACCCATGGTTTTCATTGGGTTCGTGTTGTACATCTGTATGTGTGTCTTCATTTTTCTTTTTTGTCCCGTACTCAAGCTGTGTCCTTGTTTCTTGGTGTGTCTGATTTTGCCATTGTCCATGGATTGTTCGTTCTTTTGATTGACAGTTCGGTTCTCACTTACTCTACTAAGTATATTTACATAATGAATAATATTTCTTTATTATACATAGGCAAAATGAAAGGATATGGAGTGAATGTACATGTGACAAAAACGCACACGATACATAGAGAACTCCAGTTTATCAAGGACAGGGCTTTTATTCCTGTCTACATCTTGATGTCGCTTGACGGTCTTCAACTAGAGGTGAACAATATTCACCCCCTCACGCGAGATCAAGAAGGCCCCTAGTGTGCACTTAAGCGGTATTCTTGACAAACATTATATCAAGGTCACTCCCTTGCTCCCCACCCGCCATGGAGTGCCAACTTGGGCGATGCTCAGGGTTATCCAGCTGAAAGCACAAGGGTTACAAGAAGAGAATAAAAATGTTGAGCAACATCGATCGCAGCTAAAATATGTCATTGAAGCAACATGTATAGATAGCGGTGTTTTGTCGAATTTTCTCACTTAAATAAATGGCATATTGTAACCGGTGAAAGGGTTTCTGATAACTTGAGGAGATGACGTAACAATATCTCGTCAATGTCGTTGTAAGGTAAACAACTGGTGCATTATAACCCGCATCTAAAATCTCGGTATCAGAGAGTAAAATCTATGTAAAGGGTCTGAATGGGTGTTCCCTTCCCGAAATCCCGTGAAATTTTTCTACACTTTCCCGTTTCGAGGGCGGGAAAATATTTTACAAAGACTCTTAAAGAGGCAACTTTTTCCTTTTTAACGAGCTCCATTTTCGGCTATTCCCGCTTCACGCTGGACATCCTTTCTCGTTTTCACGTGCACTTTTTTCATACGATCACGTTTTCAGCTTCTGCTACATAGACAATGTACTTTCTCTTAATAATCCATAATTCAAGGAATATTTACACCAGCTTGAAATTAAAGAGACTACTGACACACCTACTTCAGCTTCGTACTTAGATCTGTCTATATACATTGATGAAGATGGACGTTTGAAATCTAAGCTATATGACAAATACATGGTAAACCAAGCAACTGAACAACGATTTATTGTTATTCTTCATCTTGAACACTCCATGAAGCCTTAAACAATGGGCATTTTGCTTACCTCATACTAAGTTCAAGACGACCCCTGGCATTAATTTCAGCAAAACTTACTGCTAATTGTTGAACAACGCTACATCCATGTTTTAGCCGAATGATGTACTATCGTCAACAAGTATTAAACTATCTGGTAAAATGCTATTTCAATAATTGTCATCAGTTGCCCGACAAAAGCACTAGTGGACAATTACAACAAATAGATAAACAGAGGGCACTCATCTAGTCTATTGTAAATATAAACAAGTAATAATTGTGCTTGGATGCAAACACAAAGTCTCCCAAACGAACTCCCATCATCAAATTCGGAGCACTTTTAATTCCCCTCATTTTTCCACTTCCATGGCAACGGCCGTCATTTTGAAAAAATTTGACCCAAAAATAAGTTCCAAACAACTTATATAATCTTTATGTAAAATTTAATCCGATTCAGCGCCTTTTTGATTTTCCCGCCTGTTTCCAGATTCCATGGCAACGGCTGCCATTTTGAAAATTTATGACCCAAAAATAAGTTCCAAACAACTTGTGCAATCTTTATGTAAAATTTCATCCAATTTGGAGCACTTTGAATTTTCCCGCCTTTCTTCAGTTTCGGTGGCACCGGCGCTATTTTGAAATATTTTGACCCAAAAATATGTTCTACACATCTTGTACAATCTTCCTGTAAAATTTCATCCAATTTGGAGCACTTTTAATTTTCCCGCCTTTTTTCAGTTTCCATGGCAACGGCCGCCATTTTGAAAAATTTTGACCCAAAAATATGTTCTACACATCTTGTACAATCTTCCTGTAAAATTTCATCCAATATGGAGCACTTTTAATTTTCCCGCCTTTTTTCAGTTTCCATGGCAACGGCTGCCATTTTGAAATATTTTGACCCAAAAATATGTTCTACACATCTTGTACAATCTTACTGTAAAATTTCATCCAATTTGGAGCACTTTTAATTTCCCCGCCTTTTTTCAGTTTCCATGGCAACGGCGGCCATTTTGAAAATTTCAAGACCAGATTGCACATCTACACATCGTCCTTTATCACTATGTCAAGTTTCATTAAGATCGGTGGTAAGATGGCTGAGAACGAGGGCGGACACACTTGCGGGAGAAGAAAACGAAAGAAAGAATAATAATAATAATAATAACTAGTATTAATTGTGTTTGGATGCAAACACAAGAAGTCTCCCAAACGAACTCCCATCTCAGAAATACAATGCGAAATATCATATTGGCACATTCAAATCAAGCTTCCTGTAAGATTTCATCCAATTTGGAGCACTTTAATTTTCCCGCCAATTTTACCATTTTCATGGCAACGGTCACCATTTTGAAATCTTGGACACCGGAACCCAATTCTACACATGTAGGGCAACCTTCCTATAAAATTTCATCCAATTTGGAGCACTTTGATTTTCCCGCCATTTTTACCGTTTCCATGGCAACGGTCGCCATGTTGAAGTCTTGGAGACCGGTACCCAATTCAACACATGTAAGGCAACATCTTGGAAATGGCGGCCATTTTGAAAATTTTTTCACCGTTAGGCATAACTTCACATAGTGTTCCAACTGTGTGCCAAGTTTCAAGTGATTCTGTTCAGGCAACTCTGAGTACTCGCGTGGACAAAAATTATTGGAAGTAAAATAATAATAAAAAAAAACAATAATAACAAGTTATAACTGTGTTCGCAAGCGAAACACAAAAGTCTCCCAAACGAACCCCCATATCGGATTCCTGGGCATTTTAAAACCCCCTTTGAAAAAAAATTTGAGCATGGGTTCCCCTTATAATTTACTTTATACATATAGTTGAAATCAAAACATAACACACAGCAGAAAACATGTTTTTCTCAAAATTATAGCATTTTGGCTTGGTTTCCATGGCAACCAAATGCTCCATTATCCATAACAATGAATTTCATACCTTGTTTAAAAAAAATTTGGGAAGGGGTTCCCGTTATAACCTAAATATTACATATAGCTGTAATGAAAATACAATTATCAATAATAAACGTGTCTTCTCAAAATTTCAATTTTTTGTATGGTTTCCATGGCAACAGTACTAATTAAACAAAATTATAGCTTTTTGGCTTGGTTTCCATGGCAACCAGATGCTCCATTATCCACAACAATGAATTTCATACCTTGTTTCAAAAAAAATTTGGGCAGGGGTTCCCCTTATAACCTAAATAGCTGTAATGAAAATATAATTATCAATAATAAATGCGTTTTCTCAAAATTTCAATTTTTTGTATGGTTTCCATGGCAACGGTTCTAATTTTGAAATTTCTAATCCTGTGGGACCCTTTCTCACATGACAAACATCTTTCCTATGAAGTTTCATGGAGTTACAGTTACTAGTTTTCAAGATACAGTGAAAAAATGGTGAAAAAAATTCTAAATTTCGACGAATATTGACGAAGATGGACGTTTGAACAAGCGTGATGATTTTAATTTCCCCATTGTGAACTTTCCCTTTCTTAGCAGCAATATACCTACCTCTCCAGCCTATGGATTGTACATTTCACAGTTGATTCGTTACTGTCGAGCTTGTAGTTTGTACAGTGATTTTTTGAACAGAGCAAAAACACTGTCCCAAAAGCTGCTTAGTCAGGGATTTGTTCAACCTTTGTTAATTTCATCCCTCAAGAAATTCTATGGCCGTCACCATAGCATCATTGAAAGATATGACGTGTCAGTATCCCAAATGAAAGTGGACATTTTCAGCTAGATTCACGTCTTCCCGGATTTGACTACCGACTTTGACATTTTCCCGGATTGAATCACTCACAGTGTGACGGGTGCTGTTAACAGAGCAGGACATGCTTACCCTTCCGGAGCACCTGATGTCACTCTCAGTTTCACTGGAGTTCACACTGTGAGTGCCTTTGTTCTGAATGTTGTGGTTTCTGGTTCTGTGCTTTGTGTCTGTCTGGCGTCATTGTTTTTGTGTCTAACGTCATTGTTTTCTGTGTTCTCGTTTTTGCCCTGTCTTTGGGCTTCGATTTTTGTGAATGTCACCCCTTTGTTCCTTCGGTATTCTACTGCCGTTGTTTCATTTTCCCATAGGGTAAACATGGAGGACCCACCCCTATTTGAGCCCCCCAAATGTACCCTTAATGGACCCCGATCTAAAAATTTTTCAGATTATGCACAACTAGATACATGGGGCTAACATGATACAAAGTTTCAAAGCTCTAGATTAAAAGGTCTCTGAGATCTACTCCGGACAAGTCATCCGGACGAGAAGAAAGAAGGAAGAATAATAACAAGTGATAACTGTGTTCGCAAGCGAAACACAAAAGTCTCCCAAACGAACTCCCACATCGGATTTCAAAGCATTACGAGACTCCTTCTGGAAAAAATTTTGAACAGGGACTCCCCTTACAAACTAATTTATACATGTTGCTGAAATCAAATGACTACATGCATTGCAAAAAAAAACTTTTCTTAAAATTGTAGGTTTCTGGGTTGGTTTCCAAGGCAACCAAATGCACCAATATCCTGTACATTCAATTTCAAAAAAAAAATTGGGCTGGGGTTCCCCTTATTACCTAAGTAATAGATATAGCTGTAATAAAAATATAATTATCAACAGTAATTACGATTTTCTCAAAATTTAAAGTTTTTTGTACAGTTTCCATGGTGACCATAGTTATTTTGAAATTTCTCCATCCATTACAATAAATTTTAAACCCGCTTCCGAAAAAAATTTGGGCAGGGGTTCCCCTTATAATCTAAGTAATACATATTGCTGTAATCAAAATACAATTATAAGCAAAATAATACAATTTTCTCAAAATTTCTAATTTTTTGCATGGTATCCATGGCAACCATCATTATTTTGAAATTTCCCTCATCCATTACCACCCATTACAATCAATTTTAAACCCCCTTCCAAAAAAAAAAATTGGGCAGGGGTTCCCCTTATAATTTAAGTAATACAATTTTCTCAACATTTCCAATTTTTTGTTTGGTTTCCATGGCAACCATTGTTATTTTGAAATTTTCAATACCATGGAACTCTTTCTTACATGACACACATCTTTCTTATGAAGTTTCATTGAGCTAGTATTAAAAGTTTTTGAGATACAGTGAGAAATATGGTGCAAAACATTCAAAATTTCATTTTCCCATAGGGTTAACATTGGACAACCCCACCCCTTTTTGAGCCCCCCAAATGTACCCTTAATGGACCCCTCCTGGAAAATTTTTTCCTGATTCCACATCTAGATATATGGGGCTAGCATCATACAAAGTTTCAAAGCTTTAGGTGTTATGGTCTCTGAGATCTGGTTCGGACAAGTTCATTGCGACCGGAATAAAGAAGGATGGAATAATAATAATAACTAGATTTGCAATTGCAAGCAATAGCTGATGTCGCCCCTGGCAGCCAATTCGATGATTCCATGTTGTTCACAGCGTCAAAATCTACCTAGAAATCAATTTTCATTGAAATCCGACAATGTTGAAATTTTGACGTATTTTGGCAGCCATCTTGGAAATGGCGGACATTTTGAAAAAGTTTTCCGGTGCATGCACATCTCCTCAAGGTGATCCAACTTTGTACCAAATATGATTGAAATCTGTCCATGCATCATTGAGAAAATATCAATTTTAGTTGAAATTGGACCGAATTCGAATTTTTCGTATTCGTGCGGCCATCTTGGAAATGGCGGCAAATTTGAGGAAATTTTTTTTTGATTGCACAACTTCAGATAGTGTTCCAACTTTGTACCAAGTATGATTGAATTCTGTCCAGGCATCTTTGAGAAATCTCCCGGACAAAAAGAGGTGGAAGAAAGAATAATAATAATAATAATAAAGAAACGGACAAAAAACAATACGTCGTCCCGACTACGTCTGGGGCGACATAACAAGTTCTAACTGTGTTCGCAAGCGAAACACAAAAGTCTCCCAAACGAACTCTCATCTAGGAAGATGCTTATTTCGCTGAACTTGATTACTCTTTTATTTAGGGGCCAACTCCGACCTACCGTTGGATGTGGGGTTTCCTCACCGTTCATTGAAGATCTTATGGTGGCTTTGAGTTGTTATTGCTCCCCTTAGGGTCGTTGTCTCTTTGACACATTCCCCGTTTCCCTTCTTTTTCTCATATTGGATTCCTGGGCATTATTAAACCCTCTTTCCAAAAATAAAAATGAGCAGTGCCCCCTTATAATTTACTTTATACATATAGTTGAAATCTTAAACATAACACACAGTGGAAAATACGTTTTCTCAAAATTAGAGCTTTCTGGCTTGGTTTCCATGGCAACCAAATGCTCCATTATCCATTACAACAAATTTTATACCTCTTTTCAAAAAACAATTTGGGCAGGGGTTCCCCTTATAATCTATCTAATACATATAGCTGTAATAGAATACAATTATCAACCATAAATACTATTTTCTCAAAATTTCAATTTTTTGACATGGTTTCCATGGCAACCGTACTAATTTTTAAATTTACAATGCTGTTACACTTTATCTGACATCAAACACAACCTTCCTATGAAATTTGAAGCAGCTGGTGTAAATAGTTTTTGAGTTGATATGAAAAAATCAAAAATTCAATTTCCCATAGACTTACTATAGGATGACCCCCACCCCTTTTGAACCCCCTAAATGTCCCCTTAATGGACCTTTTTTCCAAAATATTTTAAGTATTGCACATCTAGATACATGGGTCTAATATCCTAAAAAATTTGAAAGATGCAAGTCTATGAATTTTGAAGTAGCTAGTGTAAATAGTTTTTCAGTTGCAATTAAAAAAATCAAAATTTCAATTTCCCATAGACTTGACATAGGACGACCCCACCCTTTTTGAGCCCCCAAATATACCCTTAATGAACCCTCTTTCAAAACATTTTCATGATTGCACATCTAGATACATGGGGCTAATATCCTGCAAGATGTGAAAGCTCTAGGTCTAATGGTCTCTGAGATCTGGTTCGGACAAGTTCATTGCGACGAGAAGAAAGGGAAAGAAGAATAATAACTAGATTTGCAATTGCAAGCAATAGCTGATGTCGCCCCAGACGTGCAAGTCGATGATTCCATTTTGTTTGTAGTGCCAAAATCTACCTACAAATCAATTTTCGTTGAATTCGGACAATGTTAAAATTTTGACGTATTTTGGCGGCCATCTTGAATATGGCGGACATTTTGCAAAATTTTTTCGCAAGAATTCCTTCCTCTCATCTTATTAAACATTAATACAAAATATGAACAAATTCTGCCATTCAGTTCTTGATTTATTGAATCCTCAATATTTTGGCGTAAAATGGCGGCCATTTTGAAAATGACAGCCATTTTGAAAATTTTTGTTAGTGGATGCACATCTTCTCATGGTGGTTCAACTTTGTACCAAGTATGAATGAATTCTGTCTAGGCATCTTTGAGAACGAAGCCGGACAAAAATCATTGGAAGAAAATAAAAGAGAAAAGCAATAACAATACTAGATTTGCAATTGCAAGCAATAGCTGATGTCGCCCCAGACGCCCAAGTCGATGATTCCATCCTGTTTGTAGTGTCAAAATCTACCTAGAAATCAATTTTCGTTGAAATAGGACAATGATGAAATTTCGACGTATTTGGCGGCCATCTTGAATATGGCGGACATTTTGCAAAATTTTTTTTGCATGATTTCCTTCCTTTCATCTTATTAAACATTAATACAAAATATGAACAAATTCTGCCAAGCAGTTCCTGATTTATTGAATCCTCAATATTTTGACGTAAAATGGCGGCCATCTTGAAATGGCAGCCATTTTGAAAATTTTTGTTAGTGCATGCACATCTTCTCATGGTGGTTCAACTTTATACCAAGTATGAATGAATTCTGTCCAGACATCTTTGAGAACGAAGTCGGACAAAAATCATCGGAAGAAAATAAAAGAGAAAAGCAATAACAATACTAGATTTGCAATTGCAAGCAATAGCTGATGTCGCCCATGACAGCCAATTAGATGATTCAAGCTTGTTCGCAGCATCAAAATCTACCTTGAAATCAATTTTCGTTGAAAATCAATTGAACATCCAATTCTGAGCACTTTGATTTTCCTGCCTTTTTTGTCGTTTCCATTGCAACCGGCGCCATATTGAAGTCTTGGAGATCAGAAACCTTTACCTCATGTCCTAAGCAACCTTTCTGTAAATTTTCATCCAATTCTGAGCACTTTGATTTTCCTGCTTTTTTTGCCGTTGCCACGGCAACCGGTGCCATATTGAAGTCTTGGACATCGGAAACCTTTCCCCCATGTCCTAAGCAACCTTTCTGTAAATTTTGATCCAATTCTGAGCACTTTGATTTTCCCGCCTTTTTTGCCATTTCCATGGGAACCGGTGTCATTTTGAAAATTTTTGGTGGTGAATGCACATCTTCTCATAGTGGTCCAACTTTGTGCCAAGTATCAATGAGTTCTGTTGAAGCATCTCAGAGAAAATCACCGGACAAAAATAGGTGGAAGAAAGAAACAATAATGAATAATAAAGAAACAGGCAAAGAACAATATGTCGTCCCGACTACGTCTGGGGCGACATAATAAGAAACGCAACAAAAACAATAAGTCTCCAAACTTCGTTTGGGAGACTTCATAATAAGAAACGCAACAAAAACAATAAGTCTCCCCAAACTTCGTTTGGGAGACTTAATAAAAATAAAACAATACACCCTGTGTTTTTGTAAAAGGTCACTTTGTCTAGAACGACGCCTAAAATTTATTATAGGGTTTGAATAATCCACAAGTCTTTACTGTGTCCTAGGCAAACAGAAAAAAACAATTTCCACTCTTTCGACTCTTGGTTAGTTGTTCTCTATTAGCTTTTACAAATCTTTCTGTCAATTGTCTTCAAAAATATTTTGATTTGATCTGCAGAGACTAGTCAATATATATTTGGCATGAAGAATGGATAACAGTTAACGCTTAAAATGGCCGAAAATTACAATCATTCACAAGACACAATTTACAAGGAAACTGCACTCTAAAAACATATGAAAAACAAAAAAACAGACGGAAATCACGACGGGAACTCGGAATTGACGGACTTGGTACGAGCACTGGCAAAATATAGTGGTAGTGTTTAATCCGTTAATTGGTACCCAAACCTCCCCGTTCTCTTTCCCTTTTAGAGTATGATAAACATACGAATAAAATATACTTCAGTTATACTACTAGCTCTAAAACAACTGTCTTGAAAGAACAGAATGGCGAAAATGTAATTTAGAAGGATTGGTCAAAAAGTGCTCAAGGAGCCTAGTCTAGTTCTCACTTACTCTACTGAGTATATTCACATTTATAAAGAGCACAATATATAATATTTCTTTATTATACATGTATAGAGAGCGGTGTTTTGTCGAATTTTCTCACTTAAATAAATGGCATATTGTAACCGGTGAAAGGCTTTCTGATAACTTGACGAAGTGACGTAACAATATCTCGTCAATGTCGTTTTAAGGTAAACAACTGGTGCATTATAACCCGCATCTAAAAACTCGGTATCAGAGAGTAAAATATATATAAAGGGTCTCAATGGGTGTTTCCTTCCCGAAATCCCGTGAATTCTTTCTACACTTTCCCGTTTCGAGGGCGGGAAAATATTTTACAAAGAGGCAACTTTTTCCTTTTTAACGAGCTCAATTTTTGGCTATTCCCGCTTCACGCTGGACATCCTTTCCCGTTTTCATGTGCACTTTTTTTCATACGATCACGTTTTCCAGCCTGAAAAGGCCAATCCCGCTTTCCGCCTATACCCCATTTAACCCACTATGCAAAAAATGCATAAACGACCGTCATGAATGTCAATAATATTGCTATTCATGTCGATCAGCGCAAGGACTAAACTCTTTTTAGGGCGGGGTCATATTCATCGAAGAGTATCTCTAAATAAACGAAAGCACAATTACCAACGATATTATGCTTACAAAATTACAATCTCATCTGTAAATTCTACTGATTTATCTTCTGTAACAGATCATTACAACCATGTTTAAAATATTATAATATAGAACATAGAGCAATTTAAAAACAAAATGACCTCACCTGCAATCATTGTTGTATTAGTGCATATGAATTGACATAAGAACACAATGTGAAAGGGTTTAAAAATTTTTTAAAATGTGGTTTGTTATTTGGACAAATATCCACATTTGAGAATTATACTAGTATGCTGAAACTAATTTTACAGTAACTTCGGTACTTGGTTATAAATTATAAACCACTGGGCCGATAAATCTGCTGGTGGACTTAAGAGTCCCCGAGGGTATTCACCAACCCAGTTATCAGTATTTTGTTACTTACCCGAAAACTGATTATATTTGGAAGCTTGTAATATCTATAATTTACAAAATTTTGCTTAAAACTAAGAGTATCTCCCTCTTGCACAGCTCCGTCCTTAGCTGATTTTGACTTTTTTTTCGATCTTTTTGATATTTGTTCTCTTTCAGATTTCACCAATTCTTGGTTTCTGGTCTCTCAAATCTTTATATTTAATCTGCACTGAAGAGAGATGTGTTGTCGACATGGCCAAATGCAGATACTAAATCTACAGTAACTTCGATACTTTGTATTAAATATTTCATATTCCAGTATTTTTAAAGAAATATAATTATATATACGTATAAAAACATTGCTATTTGTATTTTGATGTGTTATTTATATTAACTCTCCAATTAGTGGTAAACTTTAAAGGCAAATTTTGATAGTAAAAATAAGTAAGTACAGGGAGGGCAATTCAAACTCTTCTTTGTGGAGTTGTAATACATCGGCAAACGAATACCGAAGCAAGAACGAGGAAAGGGGAAATCCAAAATCACGGCAATTCACATCCAACACGAATTGAGACAGTATGACAAAGACAAAACAAATAAACAAAAAAAAACAAGAACGCCACATAACTAAAGCACTAGCAGTGTGAACCCCTATAAAAACTGAGGTATCATCAGGTGCTCCGGAAGGGTAAGCATGATCTGCTCCACGCCTGGCACTCGTCACAATGCATTGAAAAGTCCGGTTTTGTCACAGTCGGTGTTAGTCAGTCCGGTTACAAACTCTGGATTTACCCTATGCTCTCTGTTATCATTTGTGAAATAGAAACATAGTAACGGTCTGTCAAATCGTGGTGACGACGTAAATGTTAAAATATTTGCCGCAATAACAGGCACTTTACAATTTGTAATTTTCCGAGATTCGGCTCGCTCAATAATTTTTGGTATCATTTTTTTGCCACCTGTAGTTTATTTTTATCATAAATCAGTTAATTTTTTCATAATCTTTTGATGATTACATTTCGAAAGAGTTGGAATTTCAAGCTACCGTGGGCCTGTTCAAAAATAGACCATTTGATGGTGATTCGGCCGTTTAACCTTTACAATTTGCTGCTAATGGCAATTCTGGGAGAAGAGTCTTTTAAATCAATGTTTCCATCAGTTGATAACTTATCTTATTTGATACGTCTCAACTGAACATGGCGTATCGACAGAATCCGATTGACCATGGACTACGTGTAGCTAGGTATTTCGTGGAGAGACAATTATTATATTGATGCACTGTATCATCAGCTTCAATGATCTTTATTAAGAATGGCATTTCAGCGTAAAAGAATGCTGTGTCTTATATTTTAACATACTAGCTTGATCATCAAATATATAAGAAAGTGTTTAAATAGTGCAGCTAGTCGTATTTAGACATTACATATATTTAACCTTACATTTAACCGGCTATACATATTGTCATAATTAACAAAATACCGAAGTTACTGATAATTTTCTTTCTGTATATGCGCATTTAGACAACTTACGTCTCATCAGTGCAGATAAAATCAAAACATTTGAAATCGACATACCAAGATATGTGTAAAATCTGATAGAGAATAAATTACAAATAGGATCTAAACAGTAAAGCCAAAATCGGCTAAGGACAGAGCTATGCGAGAGGGAGGTACTCCTTAGTTTTAACGAAATTTTGTTGAATTTAGATATTGCAAATTTCCGAGCCAAAAGCACCGAAGTACTGACTACTGCGCTAGTGAATAAACTCAGGACTAACAGTCCACCAACAGAGGCATCGGCTCAGTGGTGTTCATTTTACAGATCTTAAATTGTCATTTTTTTTTGCTTGGTAACTTTATAATGATTCATCCAATAGATGTATATATATTGAAATCTTTTGGTTAATATTTGGGTAATTTTCATTGATTTGTGTTACTTATGTATATTTTGGAATTATTTAAATAATTATAATAATAAATTTAAATTATGTCAAGCCACAACTTGCTCATTTTAGCACATTGGAGGATCTTCTTATATAGATAGATAGATAGATAGATAGACAAACTTTATTTCCAATCAAGGAGACCATACGTGCAGTATAATTACAAAAGTAAAAAAAAAATGATTTACATTGATTTGTTAAAAAAAAATACTGAATTGAATAAAAAAAATGATGATAATAATAATAAAATAATGCACACATGTTATATATTATGCAATATAATATTATACAATTATGGCACTTCTACGAGATCAATATGGGGTTTAACGGAGCAATAAAGTAATATTGAACGAGGGTTTACCCCGAGTTCAATATTATCTTTTGCGCTCCGTTAAACCCCATATTGATCGAGTATAGAAGTGCCATAATTGTTTTATTATATTTGATTGACATGGCTCAAGTCACCGATGACAAACAAAAGAGGCGTGATATATCTATTGTGGGTGTTTAAGGGGTGTGGCCTGTAAACGTCAATCAAAGTAAGTGTGCAATATGATGATTTATCATGTTCAACTGTGCAATATGATGTTTTAATGAGTAGATACATTTCAATACTTTATATATAGAAATAAAAGTACAAATATAATAATATGAAATATGAAATTGTGAAACATATATTAGATATTGCCCACAGGAGATACAGACAACACAATATGTCAGGAGGGACAGCCCCAAATATCAAAGCTGGTACTCAATAAAGCCTTGTGTTCTCCAGTAAGGAGGGTTAATAGTTGAAATATTGCTGTGGTCAAGGAAGTGGCAAAACTTTCAATTTATAGACATTAAGATTTACACCCACGCTATCAACCTTTCACTGACCCGCCGTCGAGCAAAGACAACATTGTATACATTTGTCAGGTTTTCACGTCCGATATACATTTGACATCGATGAATCTAACACATTGTGTAAGCTTAGGGTGTTAATCTTGACTTCATTATACAATAAAAGTTTTGCCACTTCCTTAACCACAGCAATATATTATACAAGAGTTCTGGATCTTCTGAACTCATCAACCAGATAAATTTATTTTCAGTAGACAAATGATTAAAGTTTATATAATTTTGTTTTGTATGTCATCTTTTTGTCTCATCACCTAACAAGGTAATTCTTGGCATATACTAGATTGAACCTTAGATATTTATATTGAAACTTTCATATATCTTAAGGGAGTACGAGCCTCAGATTTCAGAAGCATTCTATATCCTCGGGTTTTATCCATTCTAACAGTGCTAAAAAATTTTGCGCATGTTTCACATTTTCTTGGTCATAAGTCACTTAAAAATACAAAAAATAGACTGTGTATAAAATTTTATCAACTTCCAATTATAATTTCATATATTTAAAGGCCTATAAACATCTTATGCAAATTGAAGGATAACTCTAAAGAGATCTGTTTCCCGCCAAAATTTTGACGTCGTATATCTCAAAAATTCCTACATGGATTTTCAAAATTTTTTGCTCAAGTTGTTCCATAAGTAGAGCTCTTCAAAACAAGAGGTCAGAATTTTAACTCTAATTACAAAATTTCTGAGACTAGTACTCCCTTAAATGAGGGTAATAACAAAATTTGAGACTAGTTTATTCAAAACTAAGGAGTTTCTCCGCCTTGTGATGCAATGTCCATAATTGCTTTCTGATTTTCGTTTAGCAGTACATGTTATTATATTTCGTTTAGATTATATTGATTTGTTTACCCCTTTCAGCTTTTATTCATCTTTTCCTGATTTTTGTTTCTTCTTTTTTTGCATT
Organism: Modiolus philippinarum; assembly: GCA_002080025.1. Taxonomy (NCBI): domain Eukaryota; kingdom Metazoa; phylum Mollusca; class Bivalvia; order Mytilida; family Modiolidae; genus Modiolus; species Modiolus philippinarum. Next base: position 24,132 of record MJUU01016992.1, on the reverse strand, counting down.
TTTCTTTTTTATCTGGTTTTGTATTCCAGAGCGGATTTTGATAAAATGTTAACGTTTATGAAAATTGAACCCCGTTTCTCTTAGAGAATACTTTTTTAATATAAGTCAAAATTGAAAAAAATATGCCTGCAAACTAATCCGTGTTTTCCTCAAGAGAAATTGAAAACTGATAAAGAAAACTATATTTTGATATTCAATACTTCAAGATTTTCATAGAAATTAACGTTCTTTTTCAGCCAGATTACAATGTAAAAATGATTATAGATTGTAAAGTTTATTGATGAAGAAACCTATGCAATTGTTTTGTGACACATACCAATCTTTCTAAGATTTAAACATCGTTTGTGTTAGTATTGATTTTGTCATCAATCTTTTAATTGAAATTTACGAATAACATCCTTATAAAAACACAAGAATAATCACTTATTTGAAAACTGAAATTTCTGTTTTCCAATACAAATCTTTTTTACATTAATCAGTTTCACGAACGCGTTGTAAGAAACAATTATACATTCATTATCGAGTATCTAATCCGAACAAAAACACATTTTTAAACGTCAAATTACTCAATTCTCCAAATAAGAAATATTTGAGCCCGCACGAATTCAAATCCATTCTAAGCATTTAGATGGTTTCCTTGGAAAAGTAATTAATTTATCAGTGAATAACTTCAGAAATCCAGCATAAAATGAGAAAAACAATCTAATCATAGATAACACTCTAATCGTTCAAAATCACATTTTAACCATAAATTCAAACAATGATCTAAAAATGTTCCCGGCTCAATACTGAAAAGTTTATAAATGTTCAAATGATATAATAATAAATGTTTTTCTCAATGGATCTGGCTAAATAACTATATACCGAAGTTGCTGTGCTCATGCACATTTCGACAACTTATGTCTCTTCAGTGCAGATATAATCTAAACGTTTGGAAGACCAAAAACTCAAAGATGTTCAAAAACTATTAAGGAACAAATAATCAATATGATCTAAATGTTTAAAATCAGCTAAGGACAGAGCTTTTAATGAGTGAGATGCTACAATTATAGAATTTTCAATCGAATTGTCCTAAAGTAATGGAATGTTCAGTCGTATCTTCCTTGAGTTACGGAATGTTCAATGTAATTGTCCGCATTTACAAAAGACAACGCACAGACAATTCATAAAACTAAATGCAAGATAATTAATTTCAAACTTCAAAAACTATGCATAAAAACAGTAAGTCGCATATTATGATGACTAAAATTTAAGCATCCAAAAAAACGGTAGTGGAAAAAGTAGTTCAGAGTAATTTATTGAATTAAAGTACTTCGTAAGAAAAGGGGTGGTCAAATAACAAAATACCGAGGTTACTGTGAATTTAGGTTCTGCATATGCGCATTTCGACAACTTATGTCTCATCAGTGCAGATTAAATCAAAACACTTGGAAATCCATGAACCCAAAAAATGTGTAAACAAAATAACGAATAAAAGGATCTAGAATAAATGCACATGAGACAAAGTCTCTACAAATACATGGTAAAAGCAAAGGAACAACGCTTTTATTGTTGTTCTTCATCATGAAGTCACCATGAGGCCTTGCTCATACCTCATAGTAAGTTCAACACGGCCCCTAGCACCAGTTTGAGTTGAATTCTTTGCTAATTGTCGAACAACGCTACATCAATGTCTTTACTGGTCATGGATGCGGGATTGTCAACAAACATCAATTAAACTGGCAAAGTGCTCTTACAATCACTTTCATCCATTGCCCGACAAAAGCACTAGTGTCTTAAGCTAGAGGACGATTACAACATATAGACAAACACGGGGCACTCATCAAGTCGATTGTAAGAAACTTGGCATTATAAAATAGCGAGATGTGGGCACTTTAAACAGTGGTCAGAATTGCATTTTGAAATTGAAAAAATAAATGCCAAAATTTGAAAGAAAGGGAGTATATATATATATACGGGCAATTCTCTCACGAACAAGTACACTATAGCTGAAATATATAGAGAGCATACATCTCTCGCATAGGGAATCTTTTTACGGACTCCACACTGCAGGAGAGACAAACTCGAGTTGTAAATAACGAATGAAAGTATATGAAGTAAATGCACATGAGACAATGACTCTACAAATACATGGTAAAAGCAAAGGAACAACGCAGCGCGAAGGCATTTTAACCACCTCTTTTCTTACGAAGCACTTTAATTCAATTAATTACTCTACATGTAAACAAGAGGCTCTCAAGAGCCTGTATCGCTCACCTGGGCCACGGCTGACATATTCAGTTCAAAAAATAGTCCCAATGTTTTAAGGGCATTATTTTCAAATTTGTCAATAGACATTGATGTTATATTATCATAAGTTAAACTATGTTCCAGACCAGCAGCTATTTTGGATGGGATGCAATTCTTTTGGCCAAGTTTGGATCCAATTGGCCCAGTAGTTTCAAAGGAGAAGATCTTTGAATGTCTTTTCCCATAGGGTCCAATGTTAAAACTATGATCCCCGCTGGGGGCTTTTAGGATATAGCGCAGATCTGAAAAACAACTTTTTTTGCAGGGGACCATCTAGGGACTATTGTGGCCCAGTAGTTTCAGAGGAGAAGATCTTTGAAAGTGTTTTTCCATAGGGTCTAATGTTAAAACTATGATCCCCGCTTGCGGCCATCTTGGATATAGCACGAATCTGAAAAACAACTTTTTTGCAGGGGACCATCTAAGGACTATTGTGGCCAAGTTTGGTTTCAATTGGCCCAGTAGTTTCAGAGAAGATCTTTGAATGTCTTTTCCCATAGGGTCCAATGTTAAAACTATGATCCCCGCTGGCGGCCATCTTGGATATAGCGCGGATCTGAAAAACAATTTTTTTGCAGGAGACCATCTAAGGACTACTGTGGCCAAGTTTGGTTTTAATTGGCCCAGTAGTTTTAGAGGAGAAGATCTTTGAATGTGTTTCCCATAGAGTCCAATGTTAAAAGTATGATCCCCGCTGGTGGCCATCTTGGATATAGCGCGGATCTGAAAAACAACTTTTTTGCAGGGGACCATCTAAGGACTATTGTGGCCAAGTTTGGTTTCAATTGGCCCTGTAGTTTCAGAGAAGAAGATCTTTGAATGAAAAGTTTACGCCGGACGGACGACGGACGAAAAGTGATGGCAAAAGCTCACCCTGGCTATAGCCAGGTGAGCTAAAAATGGATATCAGAAAACACCTGCAGTGGCTGAAAATTACAATTACATGCCACAATATGTCAGGGAACCACACAGGAAAAACACAAATAAGACAAAAGACAAACGTAGACAACGATAGGAACTCGGGACAACCGGACTTGGTACCAACACTAGCAAAAGCCAGTGGTGGGGTTAAACCGATTTATGGGTACCCAAACCTCCCCTTTATCTGTCCCGTTTCCCTGTAGTATAATAAACATACGAATAAAACCCAATACAGGTGGACCACTAGCTCCATGACCACAATCTTGAAAGGAAAGAAAAAAAAACAATACTTAATTTGAAAGATGGGTCAAGGGGTGCTCGCCGCTAAACTGCCAGCTAGCTCACTCTAAAAAAAATATTACTTACTATTGTTTAAAACAAGTAATCAATTACTCAAATTAAGTAAATATTTAAGTATTTAAAGTTGTCAGAATCTTAAGTAATTACCAATCATGACTAGTAATACTAAGTAATGAATTACTAAGTATTCCAATTACTTAGTAATGAATTTACTTATTTCTTTTAGTAAAACGGTTACTTAAATTAGTATGAAAATAAGTAACTATAATACTTGAAAATAAGTAGTTCAAATACAAAATCTAGTATTAATTGTGACTGAAACAAGTAATGAAATTACTTATTCCACTCGCAGGTTGAGTAATTGTATTACTAAGGTGAGTATTTTTATACACAATACTAGTAAATTATTTACTTATTTCAGGTATTGAATCAAGTAGGACTATTACTTATTACGAATAAAACAAGTACATTCAATGATTACTAGAATACAATCATATAACTACTAAAACAAGTAATAGATTTACTAGTTTATGTAATTGGAATAAGTAATCTTATTACTGTGATGTGAGTAATTTGATTACTCAATCTTGTAATGTGTAATATAACCAGTAAATCAATCACTTTTTTGAGTGATTGAAATGCTAGATTCCTAAGTGAATAAATGCATGCATTTATAAATTTCTTACCTTTATTGACTGTTTAAGGGCCCAAATGAGTTGAATATTATTGTACTCTGTTCAAAAACTAAACAGTGCTAACAAATATTAAGATAAAGCACATAAATAGCTTTTAGAAGGAATACAAAAATCTATTTTCTTTCTGTTTGTCTCAAAATGGCGTCTTTTTGCACTGAGGATTCGTAATTTCCTGTTCATGCCGAACACGACGAACCTGACAAAAATATACATGAACAATGCAAAACTGAAAACATCATAACCCCGGATCATATCATTATTTTGAGGAATAACTCAAAAAAGTTTTAACGGACCTCAAAATCTAGGACAAGAAACAAGACCAATTAGTGTTGAACATACATGCATTGCTAGTAAATTTGTTTTTGTTTATCGCAATTATTATGTTTTAAAGCATATTTTATATAAATAAATAAACTATTTATACTTTATGAAGAGACCCACTCATTCGGGCATGATAATTCAAAATAAATAAATTACATTTTCACATTGAACACTCAAATGAATTACATGATTAGAGTTTACAATAATCAAGGCGTGCATTTATATAAAAATTATTTGTTTTAGCAAATAAACATTTTAAAGTATTTACTTATCTCTGATGTTATCCAAATAAATGTTTAAAGTTTTCACAAAATATAATTATACTAACTTACTGGACATTATTAAAGCGCACCGATTAAGCGTCCTCCATTCACACACTACACAACATGTACATGTACAATTTCAAATCTGACCTAATTACAAACATCTGGATTATGTTTCAAACATGAAATGCTATCACATCACATAAGGGTCATAATATTACTTAAGGATATGTTGATTTAGTATCAATAAATAAACAAAAATACTTAAACGTTGTAATTACACTATATTTCATAAAATCCCTATTACTTTTTTAATTAAATTTAAAAACCACTTAAAAGTGCTAGTTCCGCAGGGGTAACTTCCTATATATATATCATTTCACCATGATACTGTTTGAGGGTTAGAGAAGAAACATGTATCATGGATCACCTGATGTCACTCCCGGTTTTCATGGGAGTTCACACTATGAGTGCCTTAGTTCTTAATGTTATCTTTTTATTTCCGTGCATTGTAGCTGTCTCACGTCCTTGTTTTGTCTTTGTTTTTATCTGTTACCGTTTCTGCCATGTCTTGGACTTCGATTTTTGTAGTCATCGCTTCCCTTGTTCCTTCGGTATTCTACTGCCATTGTTATCTATTGGTATACGGGTTCGAGATACGGGGACGTGCGGGAAATTTGGTGCTTATATTACAAATTCTAGTATTTATTTGATGCTCATTTTTCCTCTTTCATATTTATTTGGGTCCATTTTCAACACATCTGGTATAAAAAATTTTTTTTCAATTTCGCATAAATATTGTGAGAAGATTCATTAGAAAAAAATCCCTTTTATGAATTGACAAATTTTATATGCCACATTTAAGAATTTGTACCTTTTTCTTCTAATTATACAATAAATTTACGTTGTACATTAGTATTTTTATGGTTGTCATATATAAGGGCAGTATTTATTCGGGTATGGATTTCGATCATAGTCTAGTATTAATTCGGGTACAATTTTTGGACCCTCAGCTGCACGTCTCCGTGCAAAATATTTGAGAGTTCCCCCTCCCCCGTTTGGTGCTAATCTGCTAATTTAAATCTTTAAGAATGATAGCATAAAAGGGACACGGGGGAAAAGGGGCTATAAACCCCCTTTTAGATTTACTTTAGTCTTATTTCGTGCTTAAATCGGATTCGACCACGCAACAGTCCAGATATTTTTTACTTATACTTCAAATTTCAAACCAAAATAAATTAATAAATAAAACAAAACAAATAAATGAAATTAAAAAATGGACTTTGGACTTCATCTCTTATTTTTAGTATACTTTCATGAGGATACCCTCATAAAACCGATAGATACTCAATTTTTATCCGACATAGGAAATTCAACGTGACATTAAACCTCCAACTTGGGTGCCTGCTAGCAGTCTTATGAAGTATCTGAGCCAACCCTTGTTCAAGGTTTAAAACTAATTCATTTGGACAATCTCTTTTATGTATATGAATGTGAGAAAAACGCGTATATGTTCCGAATTATTATGATATTGTAGATACTATCCGTTTGAATCAGATGACATAATGAAATAAAAATTCAAATTTAATGTGGCTCGAAGGAATCAAATGCCTGTTTATTGTCATTTAGGTTCAGTTCACTGGTGGCTAATTATTTGATATATATTTATCATTGTATATTTTAGAATATTCTCTTAAACTCTTATAATTTAAACCAAACAGGCGGTATCCATGAGTTTTAAAGTAAACAGATTTTAAGCCGGAAGGTATTTTTTTTGTCATTTCAAATTGATGTTTTAACTAGCACTTTTACACCAGCTTCAAATAAATATACATTTAAAGTGGGGTTTTATTAATCACTCTAGTATGACGTCCCTCCAATTCTCGGTACAACCAACGTTTTATAAATTCCTACCAATTCTTGGTAAAACCAGCATATACTAAAGGTAACGTCATAGACAAACCACAGCACTTTGAATAATGTCATAGACAGTATCAAGCCGATGTTTTACCTTGCCATAAACCAAAAACTCCATATTTTACGGGGTTTGATGGCGTTTTCATACACCAACACTAAAACAATTTCATCTCCCTAGAGCCATTTAAGTGTCAACGAAATAATTCATGGGAGCCTAAATATAAACTGATTTAACATTGGGTTTGACCTTTAAGCGTATATTTTGGCCTCAATTACACTCGGTGTGAAAACTCGTGGTAAATTCAGTATATATACAAGATGACGATATTCTTTTCTTAAATCAAGTAATTAATATTCAACTGTTAATACTCAGCAAGATTGTTTTTACTCAAAACAAGTATCATTTAGTAAAGCATTTGACAAAATAAGTAATTCAAATGATTTAAGTAATAGGTTAGTAAAACACTTACAAAATAAGTAAAAACCACAAAATAAGTAAAAACCAATCATGCCTAAGTAATCACTAGTAATTAATTACTAAGTAATTTACTTAAAATGAGTATCAAACAATTACTAAGTAAAAGATTTTTTAGAGTGCTGAAGGAGCCTAGTCTGTTGGTAGAACACTGTCTCACGACGGAAAAAAGATCAAACTCAAAACTTCCCGAAAATTTTGGTCAAGAATCATCATAAATTTCAGTAAACATCGGCAGTATCAGTGAGACGCCAGTATGTGTGCAAAATTTTCAGGTCACTAGGTCTCAAATCTAATGGATGCAAGCAGAATATCTTGGCGATATTCCCTATTACGTAAAGAATTTAAGTTACGTTCAAACTTTTCTGGACTTTTAATCAATTTCTGGCATTTTTAACATCATTTCCGTAAAAACGAGGATTAGAAATGCCCTAAGTAAAAAGCTTTTTACAAGTAACGCCATATTTAGATATCAAATGTTTATAATTATTATAAAACTTCTTGAATGTGTTCAGCAACTCTGAAATCTGTAACCCTTTTGTAAAAGTTTGGCTGTGATAGTAAGGTTACGTTCATTAAAAGCGTCGAGAGTAGAATGAACTATACTTTAACTGACTTAAAGACCGTACAAAACATACGATACAAAAAGTTATATATGAAAAAAAAATACTGAATCTTCTTATCATGTTTATTCATCAGTTTATTTAGGTTATATGCGTCAAATAGTAAAATTAACTAGAGCATGTCGAAACTGGCGTTGTCGGAGGGGCCATGCAATTTCAATCCTGAAATTCCGGGTAAAAGTAAAATTGAGGTAAGTGTCGATTCACATTCTGTTTGACGCATAAATGTGTTGATACAGTAATTTGCTGGATACAGTGATTTCTTGAAGTTTTACCAAACCATGTCATTTCTCAGCTTCCGACTTAATATCAAATCATTCCAAGCTGATACAAGTACAAAAATCTTATGAAGATAATTTGGTTTATAGTAAAAAGTCAAAGTGTTGGCAAACAGGAAGTGGATGTTCGACAAATTTGAAAACCACTTTCACGTCTTCCCGGATTTGACTACCGACTTTGACATTTTCCCGGATTGAATCACCCACAGTGTGACGGGTGCTGTTAACAGAGCAGGACATGCTTACCCTTCCGGAGCACCTGATGTCACTCTCACTTTCACTGGAGTTCACACTGTGAGTGCCTTTGTTCTGAATGTTGTGGTTTCTGGTTCTGTGCTTTGTGTCGGTCTGGCGTCATTGTTTTTGTGTCTAACGTCATTGTTTTCTGTGTTCTCGTTTTTGCCCTGTCTTTGGACTTCGATTTTTGTGAATTTTACCCCTTTGTTCCTTCGGTATTCTACTGCCGTTGTTTCACAAAACAACTAATCATTCAAAGCTTTAAACCAAATTTCAAATCATTCCCTCCAGTAGAATCCAAGAAATCTGTGACGAAAATTTAGTTTTTAGTAAAAATTCAAAGTCTCAGCAAACAGGAAGTGGATGGCCGACAAACTTTAAAATTGCTGACCCAATACAACTCATCATTTCCAAGCTTCAGACCAAATTACAAATCATTCCCTCTAGTTGAAGCCAAGAAATCTTTAACGAAAATTAGTTTTTTGTAAAAAAAAAAATATCGGCAAACAGGAAGTGGGCGCCCAACAAACTTGAAAACTGCTTGCACAATACAACTTATTATTTCTAAGCTTCAGACTAAATTTCAAATCATTCCTTATAGTAGAAGCCAAGAAATCTTTGACGGAAAATTTGGTTTATAGTAAAAAATCAAAGTATCGGTAAACAGGAAGTGGATGTCTGACAAACTTGAAAATTGCTTACACAATACAACTATTATTTGCAAGATTCAGACTAAATTTCAAATCAATCCCTTCAGTAGAAGCCAAGAAATCTATGACGGAAAATTTGGTTTATAGTAAAAATTCAAAGTATCGGTAAACAAGAAGTGGATGTCCGACAAATTTGAAAATAGGTTACACAATACAACTCCATATTTCCAAGCTTCAGACAAAATTTCAAATCATTCCCACATATAGCAGCCAAGAAATCTGTGACAGAAAAAAAATTGTTGATGGACAGACAGACACACAGGCGGACAGAAAGACGGACAAAGTGAAAACTATAGGGCACCCGCATCTCGATGCGATACCCTAAGGATTTTTTTGTTCTATATGCGGAAAGGTATTCTTTTATAATGATCTTGTGTCAGATATTTGTTTCCCTTTATTATATAAATACTGATTAGATTGTATTTTCAAAATTACCAGAGTTATCGCTCTGTTGTCATTTTAAATATATTTTCTCAGATCTACTTACCAACCGGTAGTTATAGCCGCGCGGTTATATTAATTTCGTTGTTCAACTTGATATTACAGAATGGTAGCGTAGGTTCGTTCCTTAGACCGGTATTTTATTTTACTACATGAATCTTGTCTTGATCTTATATTAAGGTGAAATATAATAGAAGGTCAAAAATAGAAGGTCAGAGTTAAGCATATGACATATAAATGAATATGCATAAAAATTTATGAGGTAGAAGTAGTTCATTCGAGGTAAATATTTCGGGGTAAGTAAATAATTTGAGGTTAATTATCAGTTAAAGTGCTTCAAAATCAAAAGAAACAAAAAAAAAACACAGAGGCATTTATAAGAATTAAAGTGTCTCAAATAACGAAAGAAATGCTCACAATAGATCTTAAATTTTATTTATTTTATCCAATAGCAATTTGAGTTATTGTCCTATTCAAACAAATCTACCTTGAATTACTAAAAAGCTTAAATAAACTTAATATAAATAAAGTGAATAACTATATTCAATGAACTGTAAACAGCAATCTGAATGAAGATGTCCCAGTAAAATAAAACAACGGCAGTAGAATAGCGAAGGAAACAAAGCACAAGATTACAAAAATCAAAGTCCAGAGACAAGGCAAAATCAAGAACGCCAGAAGACGGAAGACCAAAGACACTTCATACCCACAAAACACATAACCACTACATATACAACACAAAAAAACTAAAGCACTAACAGTGTGAACTCTCAAAAAACAGAGTGACATCAGGTGATCCGGAAGGGTAAGCATGTCCTGCTCTGTATACAGCACCCGTCACACGGTCAGTGACGTATATGTTTTGAAAGATCTGTTAGGTAACTGGTTGGTTATTGTCATTTTTTAACCCTTAGACAAAACGAACTAAAACCATGGTACGTGTAACTTCTCTTACCCTCAAACAGTACCAAGGTGAAATTTTGAAAAGCTTTTGTAATCACTTTAGAGTCAAACATAAACAGGGACAAATCGGTACCACAGACATCACTAACGAAGACAGAACTAAAATTTAACAAGACAACACAAAAAAATAAAGCACTGACAGTGTGAACTCCCATAAAAACCGAGAGCGACGTCAGGTGGTCCGGATGGAATAAAAAAAGAATAATAAAAGATGGAATATACATTGTGAACATTTGTTTTAATGCTGTTGTTACTTGTTGTCTTGTCTCATATGAAGATCTTGAATGTGACTTAATCAAATACCAGGTAAACATAAAAAGATCACTCTCAGTCGGGCATAGGACATTTGCGCTTTTTATCTGTGAGTATTTTACCTGTGAATATTTGCGCATCTAAAATTTGGACATTTGCACTTAATTCTTTTATAACTGTAATAAATTAACACCTATTTGCGCTTTAATTTGTTTTACTTGTGTTTACCTATATTCAAAAAGTTAACTCAGTACAAACGGCCTTGAATCTTTCCAAGTTCACTATAAGGAACAATTTTATGCAACTCGCCTAGCAATTTTTATGTATTTGACTGTTATTTTTGCCTTAAAAAGTGCATAACGGAATTAAGACGCTCAATTTTTTTGCACTTCAATATAAAAATTCAAGCATCAACTGTATTAGCGTATGTACTTCCAATTGAATACAATTAGCGCAAATGTCCTTTTTTAAAAAAAAGCGCAAATTCATGTAGAAAAGATAGCAGGAAACATATACAATGGCCAATAATTACAATCACATAACACAATCTATCAGGGAACTGCACATGAAAAACAATAAAATGACAAAAGACACAAAACAGACAACGATAGGAACTCGGGATAGTCGGACTTGGTACCGGAACTAGCAAGATGGTTACCCAAAGCATCCCCTTCTCTATCCAGTTTCCCTAAAGTATAATAATCATACAAATAAAACCCATTACAGATAGACTACAAACTCCAATAAGTACTACAATCTATAGGACTAAACGTAATTTAGAAAGACGGGTCAAAAATTGTTTTATTAAATGTCCGTTTTAAAACCGCAAACATCTTTTTAAAAAGCCCAAATTTCTTATCAAAAAGCGCAATTAAACGTCTCTCGCCATCTCAGTCAAACTTGATATCTTGATCACTAACAGATGGCGTTATGAACATTACTAAAAGTAGGTGTAAGCTTTTGTTATATGATGGTATGTAACAACAGTAGATAGAGAAATATTTCTGTCAAACACGAGCTCCTTTATATTTTGTGCCATAACCTTTTTAAATTGACTTATTCAGCAACAATTTTATCAAAGCGGAGATTAAGATATAATTCGACTCCTTTTTGAATATTGATGGCTGCCGAATGTTTCTTTGGGCATTGTCCTTTATATAGATTTTCAGTGTCTGTGAACACCGCAATCTTAATAAAATCATACAATCGTGTTCTCTTCCTACTTGTGTTAGTGAACTGTTAATCAGCGTGCAGAGCTTTGAGTGACCATTCCGTGTTCGGTACCCGAAAGAGGGCTTTATCAGTAGAAATCCAATTTTTGATGAGCCTGCCCTACACTCAACTATAAAACTGGCGAAACCTTAATATAATAACGATAATTTCATTGTTTAAATCATTTTATTTTTGTAGAAAAATTTTATGATATGATCTTTATATAAAGATTTTTTTTGTATTATTTTTTGTACTTCTTCCACAGATTCATACAATATAACTTTAATTTTCCAGTTGGTCGTGTTTTAAAAACATCAAAATAGATACTTGGTCCACTTGCATTAAGGTGTGAAACCACCAATTCATTTCTTGAACATTTTCAACTAAAATTTGGAATTTTCAAACCTCCCTGGACAATTTATCTTAAGTTTAACCTTTCCAAGATCATACATGTCGTGAAAGGCACATACTTGCTCTATATTATATCAATTTTTTATCATACTTTAAAACCCTCTAAGAGATTCCCGGTGTGTTGGGGAAAGCCACCTATAGATACGTTCCACGACGTCACAACATTGCGCAAAAATAGTCATTGGGAATTCCCCTCCTTTAAGTAGTCTAAAATTACACCTGGTCAATTGACCTTGGTCTTGAAATAAATCTAATATATCAATGTTAAATGGGTGCATCATTGATCAAATTTCCATGAATAGTTTTAAAGGTGCAAGAATACAAAGTCTATCTTTAGATTCAAAAGGTCTATTTTCTCATTCGTTCCAACTCTGATTGGTTGAATTGGTGGTTTGATACCTTAACAGAGAACAAGAGGCACACATTGGTTATACATGTGGTTTAAAGAAATAGATGCTATATGAGGTTCATGTTCACATCAAACTGCATATATAAGCACCATTCCTGCCTAAAAAATATTGTTTACAAATCAGACACATTTTTATATGAAGCACCTCAGTCAGTGTTGTTGCATTTGTTCGAGACACCACTCGACATGCAATTTGAAAAAAAAAATGAACACATATTCAAAACAGTGACAAATTCTTTTGTAAAATCAGCCTGCATTTGATGTTTTCAAACTATTTTACACAGTTAACCCTTCTAATTTTGCTCAAAATCATTAAAATGGCCTAAAAGTTGTTTTGGCCAAAATTGTGGTACCAGCTGGCTAAAACTTCAATCTTACCTCAAATTCATCATACATACATATTTTGCATCAGTTTAAGCTATTAACAACTTTTTAAGACATGTTTCAAAATTTTCGCAAATTTTGTCTTAAGGTGTGAAACCTTTAACATATTCAACTAAAATTTGGAATTTTCAAACCTCCCTGGACAATTTATCTTAAGTTTAACCATACCTGCTCTACATTATATCAAATTTTCATCATACCTTTAAAGCCTTCTAAGAGATTCCCGGTGTGTCGGGGAAAGCCACCTATAAATACGAACCACAACGTCACAACATTGCGCAAAAATAGTCATTGGGAATTCCCTCCTTTAAGTGATCTAAAATTACACCTGGTCAATTGACCTTGGTCTTGAAATAAATCTAATATATCAATGTTTAAATGGGTGCATCATTGATCAAATTCCCTTGAATAGTTTTAAAGTAGCAAGAATACAAAGTCTATCTTTAGATTCAAAAGGTCTATTTTCTCATTCGTTCCAACTCTCATTGGTTGAATTGGTGGTTTGATACCTTAACATGGTATTAAAACATCCCTAAGTGTAATTGCTGCACTTCATCATGCTTTTTAGTTAATTTCCAAATTGTATACAGAAAATAACATCTTTTTCTGAATTTTTTTCCTACTTTACACCACTTTTAAAAAAGTCACAAATTTAGTAGTTTCGGTGCTTTGATTAAGCACAATCACTAATAGATGTCAAACATGGACACAAAACCAAAATTACTTCTTTTATGTAATGAATCTCATCCCATGTTTAATACTAAGCCGTTAGAGTATTTTTCTATCAAAATGAAGCTGCAAATGTTCAAAAATGCCTTTAGAATTATGAAATTATGCTACAAAATGTCACCCTCCCCCCACATTGAGAAGGTGCTTCTGAGGTAAATTTTTGCACTTGAAATGGTCTCTGCTTTGGTTGTGGTCATACAAATAGCATTCTATATGCAGAAACTGGTGCAAAAAGGTCAAGAAACAGGGAAAAACCAGTTTTGTTAATTTTTTTAGCATCTGAAGAATATTAGGTTTGTGAGTTAGCCGAAAAGCCCGATATGAATAGGTACAATGAGAGTATTAAAACTACTGAAAATCCACCCGGGTGTATATATTTCCCTTAGGGTGATTAAATATATAATATTTAAAGAAAATAACATAATAAAACAAATGCAAATTTATGAAAAGTGTGGCAAAGTCAAAAATCTTTTCCAAAAATCAGATGATAAAATTTTGACTTGGCTTTTGTTTTGAAACTGTGGACCCTAAAATGACAATTTACACTGTTTAGTAGAAAAACACAATGAAATTTATTATTTCTGAGGTTCATGTTCACACCAAACTGCATATATAAGCACCATTCCTGCTTAGAAAAATTATTGTATACAAATCAGACAGATTTTTATATGAAGCACCTCAGTCAGTGTTGTTGCATTTGTTCGAGACACCGATCGACATGCAATTTGAAAAAAAAATGAACACATATTCAAAACAGTGACAAATTCTTTTGTAAAATCAGCCTGCATTTGATGTTTTCAAACTATTTTACACAATTAACCCTTCTAATTTTACTCAAAATCATTCAAATGGCCTAAAAGTTGTATTTCAGTGTAAAAATACCAAATATTGCATAACATTTGTTTTTGGCCAAAATTGTGGTACCAGCTGGCTAAAACTTCAATCTTTACCTCAATTTCATTATACATACATATTTTGCATCAGTTTAAGCTATTAACAACTTTTTAAGACATGTTTCAAAATTTTCGTAAATTTTGTTTTAAGGTGTGAAACCTTTAACATTTTCAACTAAAATTTGGAATTTTCAAACCTCCCTGGACAATTTATCTTAAGTTTAACCTTTCCAAGATCATACATGTCGTGAAAGGCACATACCTGCTCTACATCATATCAAATTTTCATCATACCGTTAAAGCCTTCTAAGAGATTCCCGGTGTGTCGGGGAAAGCCACCTATAAATACGTACCACGACGTCACAACATTGCGCAAAAATAGTCATTGGGAATTCCCCTCCTTTAAGTGATCTAAAATTACACCTGGTCAATTGATAAATCTAATATATCAATGTTTAAATAGGTACACCCTTTAATGGTTTTAAAGGTGCAAGAATACAAAGTCTATCTTTAGATTCAAAAGGTCTATTTTCTCATTCGTTCCAACTCTGATTGGTTGAATTGGTGGTTTGATACCTGTACACTTTTATCAAAACCGGAAACATTTAATACTTAAATGAAAAGTGTTCAAAATTTAAAGACGAAAACGAGGAATTGTGTAATAGTTTATAGAGGTCAACCAACTTAAGATCAAATTTCTTTGGGAAGTATTAAACTTTACTTAACTTGACGCGATAACGATATAAATATTAAAATCTTACTTGCTCGGATACCGACACTACGTTAACGAAAGATGCATAAAAGAGTATCCTCGTATTGCACAACCTATCGATATTTGAAAATATCGGATTTTTTTTTCCTTTTTTTTTCATTGACAAAGATGGGTGTTTTGAAATCTAAGCTACACGATAAACTGATTTTTACTTCACTTGTGAACCAGCAATAAACTGTCCTACCTAGGGTTTGGAATAACAAGGAAATTATGGAATAAATGCACTCGAGAAATAGTCTTTCCATATACATGATAAAACCAAGCAATGAAAGAACGCTTTTATTGTTTTTCATCTTCAAAGTACATTTCACAGTTAATTTGTTACTGTCGACCACATAGTTAGTCTTTGCTACTATTCTATTGCCGTCACCATAACATCGTCAAAAGAAATGACTTGTCGGTGTCCCAAATGAAAAGCACATTTTTAGCTAGATTTTACACCTTCAATTATTTGATATTACTGGTTTTTTACTTAACCTGAATTGACTCACTGACAGTGTTACGGGTGCTGTATACTGAACAGGAAATACTTACCCTCCCGGAACACCTGAACACTCTCGGTTTTATGGTTCAAACTGTCTGGATATTGTGTTTTTATTTTCGCGTTTTTTTTCTTTTTCTTTTTTTTTATTTTATTTGTATCTGTATCCTATCTTTGCTCTGATGTTTCTCGTTTTTTTGCCATGTCTCTGGTTTTTTAAACTTGTCCCCTGATTTGTCTTTATTTTTACTGAATTCTTGCTGTCGAATTTATACAAATCTGAAAGAAAAAAAACATCTACATTCATTCTTATACCTAACTTTTCTTAATCATTATATCAATGAGTACTAAGGTAATAGGTAAAGGGTAAAATCATTTTAAGAATGGTATCATTATTACCAGTACAATTTAGAATAAATATCTTTACCAAATCGTTCGGGAAATTTTGAATTTGATTTTGCTTCCGTGATGTGACAGTGTTTTACCTGCAGACTAGATTCTTTGGATCAGCTGGCAGTTTTAGCGGCAAGAAATCTTAATTTTGTCCATCTTACTAAATTACGTTTTGTCTCATTCTTTTCTTCTCAGTGTTAGTGGTCTACCTGTATTGGGTTTTATTTGTATGTTTATTACACTATAGGGAAACGGGATAGAGGAAGGGGAGGTTTGGGTACCCATTAACCGGTTTAACCCTACTGCTAGCTTTTGCTAGTGCCGGTACCAAGCCCGGCTGTCCCCGAGTTCCCATCGTTGTTTACGTTTGTCTTTGTTTTGTTTTTTGTTTTCTTTATTTGTTGTTTTTTCTTGTGTAGTTCCTTGGTACATAGTGGCATGTGACTGTATTTTTCGGTCATTATAGGTGCTTCCTGTTATCCCTTTTTTGTTCTATATATAACGAACAACACAAATATAAAATATTAGTATTTATTATTAATAAAGTATTAGTAAATCCAAAAATATCCCGTAAAGTGTTCAAATTTCCAGTAAGGTCCTTATATGATATAAACTTAAAATTATAAAATTAATTATGTGCTAAATATGATTACATCTACATGGCATATTTTTTTCTTTCTAATAAAAGTTATTCAAAATTTACTTTACAACCGCGTTTTGAGAAAATGTTTCAAGTCAATTTTAAAAGAGTCATGATTTTTAATAGCTCTTGCCATTCCAGTCGGTTATAGTAAAGACAAACAAACAAACAAACATTTTATTGTCAATCGCGACGCCCACGAATGAGCTGCAAAATCACAATTAATTTAAATACAATGATTACAATGATTGGTATGATTTTAGTACTTATGATATATTTACAATAATATATAATGTCATATTATATAATTTAAAGAGGAACAGGTATATATGGTGAGTGGACACAACAAATCCAATATCATGAATATCACTAGTTGATGGATTATAAACTAATATTCCAACAGGCAAAGCTTCTGCGTGACATGCAACACCCTGGGAAAACCTACATTTGTATATATGAAATACATACACATATGTGGAATCTATTACTCTGATTTTTTGGAACAAAATTAATTTGACTTGATCTGGTGTTATATACTTTAGAAATAATTCATGGCAGGTATATGGTCATTGGAAATTTCTCTAATGATATGTCAAGTTTAAACCGGTTTTGACCCGTTAGATAAATTTTCTTTATTCAACGTATGTTGAATAAAGCCCCGTGCTATTTCCCGCCAAATTTATTCGGAATACAATTCTCGGTGTTTATCATTGATCATTAGAGAAAAAGATTACACCACTTTATCCCGTTTATTACCATATTTTATCCACTCTCGATAGTTAAATTTAAAAATTTTAAAATGCTCGGCAAGCCTCGCAATTAAAATTTTAAAATTTAACTATCTCTAGTGGATAAAATATGGTAATGAACGGGATCTTGTCGTGTAATCTATATTTAACCATGGGCTGGGCCTTTATATTCAAATTTAACCCAGAGCGTTATCGAGTATTAACCAGAACCTGGTTGACGATTAACAATAGCCATGTTAGAATTGTTGTTCACTTACTATACAACATTTTTTCAAGTAGTCTGGGCAATTTTTATTTAAAAAAATCTTGTGTGCATGTCCAAGTCGAAGTTGTTTTACTCCATGTTCAATATTAACTCAGGCTTGCCAACTCCGGTTATACAACACTAGATCTAGGACCCATGTTATTTATAAATATCCCTGTTTTATTTTGAGCAACTTGAAGTAACTTTTTTTGCAATTTTTGTGAAACACAGGAAGAAGAATGATAGAAATAACATTGAATGAAAACAATTGACAAAGTTTTTCTAGTGTTTTCGGACAAGCAATTGGCCTTTCTATACATAAACTTGTACATAAACTAATTCTTACATCTCATATATCAAGTAATGAAAAAAGGATTCAAACTGACAGTCCGAATGATCTGTGGTCTTCAATGCTCAGTATAATACATGTTTCACTTACCATGAATTTTTAATTGATTTGTACTACGGTTTAGAAAATGACATGAACCGTTCAGCTACCAAACAGATCTTTCAAAACCATAAATGCCTTACTGAATTAGTGATGGGTGCTGTATGCATAACAGGAGAAGCTTATCCTTCCGAAGCACCTTATCTCACTCGCTATATTTGTCTAATGTCATTGTTTTTCTGTGTTCATGTTTTAGCCACGTCTCCCGATTTTGTTTTATGTATTTACCACTCCTTTGATCCTGCAGTATTTTATTGCCGCTGTTTCATAGATCTCAGATATTACAGACCGATGTTTCAAAGATCTCAGATATTACAGACCGTTGTTTCATAGATCTCATATATATCAGACCATTCTTTCATATATCTCAAGTATAACAGACCATTGTTTCATAGATCTCAGATATTGCAGACCGTTGTTTAAAGATCTTAGATATCACAGCACCCTTGTTTCAGAGATCTCAGATATAACAGACCATTGTTTCATAGATCTCAGATATAACAGACCGCTGTTTAAAGATCTCAGATATAACAGCACCGGTGTTTCACAGATCTCAGATATTACAGACCATTGTATCATAGATCTCATATATAACAGACCATTGTTGACACATTGTTTCATGGATCTCAGATATAACAGACCGTTGTTTCATAGATCTCAGATATTGCAGACCGTTGTTTCATAGATCTCAGATATAACAGTCCATTGTTTCATAGATCTCAGGTATAACAGACCGCTGTTTCATAGATCTCAGATATAACAGACCACTGTTTAAAGATCACTGATATAAAAGCACCGGTGTTTCATAGATCTCAGATATTACAGACCATTGTATCATAGATCTCATATATAACAGACCATTGTTGACCCATTGCTTCATGGATCTCAGATATAACAGACCGTTGTTTCATAGATCTCAGATATTGCAGACCGTTGTTTCATAGATCTCAGATATAACAGACCGTTGTTTCTAGATCTCAGCTATAATATACCGATGTTTCATAGATCTCAGATATAACAGACCGTTGTTTCAAAGATCTCAGGTATAACAGACCGCTGTTTCAAAGGCCTCAGATATAATAGACCTTTGTTTCATAGATCTCAGATATAACAGACTGCTGTTTCAAAGATCTCAGATAAAACAGACCGCTTTTTTCATAGATATCAGATATCGCAGACCGTTGTTTCATAGATAACAGATATAACAGACCATTGTTTCATTGATCTCAGATATAACAGAGCGCTGTTTCAAAGATCTCAGATATAACAGACCGCTGTTTCAAAGATCAGATATAGAAGACCGCTGTTTCATAGATCTCAGATATAACAGACCATTGTTTCATAGATCTCAGATATAAAAGACCGCTTTATCAGATATAACAGACCGTTATTTCATATATCTCAGATATTGCAGACTGTTGTTTCATAGATCTCAGATATAACGGACCGCTGTTTCAAAGATCTCAGATATAACAGACCGCTTTTTCATAGATATCAGATATAACAGACCGTTGTTTCATATATCTCAGATATTGCAGACCGTTGTTTCATATATCTCAGATATAACAGACCGCTGTTTCAAAGATCTCAGATATAACAGACCGTTGTTTCATAGATCTCAGACATTGCAGACCGTGGTTTCATAGATCTCATCTATAACAGACCATTGTTTCATAGATCTCAGGTATACCAGACCGCTGTTTCGAAGATCTCAGCTAAACAGACCGCTGTTTGAAAGATCTCAGATATAACAGACCACTTTTTCATAGATATCAGATATAACAGACAGCTATTTCATAGATCTCAGGTATAACAGACCGCTGTTTCAAAGATCTTAGATATAATAGACCATTGTTTCATAGATCTCAGATATAACTGACCGCTGTTTCAAAGTTCTCAGATATAACAGACCATTGTTTCATAGTTCTCAGATATAATTAACAGATGAAGCATGTTATTTTTATCTTTGAGGTGTATGGCAGGTGTAAAATTACTTTGATAGAATTCTGTGAATTTTATTTACTAGTAATTTTTTTTTTTTTTTTTTTTTTTTTTTTTGCTTAAACAAATGTATTATAATATTCCAAAATATAAAATAAGTTAGAGGTCATTGTTTATTTAAGGACACAAGATGACTTTGAACATTCAAAATGATTAGGAAAATGACTTTACGTAGAAATGACGTTAAAATAAAAAAAATGAAAAGATGTGGAGTAAATGTATATGAGACAAAATCTCTACAAATACATGGTAGAACCAAATAATGGAGCAACACTTTTATTGTTGTTCTTCATCTTGAAGTCA
Source organism: Modiolus philippinarum (assembly GCA_002080025.1). Classification (NCBI taxonomy): domain Eukaryota; kingdom Metazoa; phylum Mollusca; class Bivalvia; order Mytilida; family Modiolidae; genus Modiolus; species Modiolus philippinarum. The sequence continues at coordinate 3,378 of MJUU01016992.1, read as the reverse complement.
CCATGAGGCCTTCAGCATTTAGCTTTGCTCATACTTCATAGTAAGTTCAAGACGGCCCCAAACATTGGTTTGAATCCATTGCTCATTGCTGGTGGACTGTTAGTCCCAGAGGGTATTTACCAACCCAGTAGCCAGTACTTAGGTGCTGGCCCGAAAACTGATTTTATTTGAAAACATGCAATATCTAAATTTAAGAAAATTTTGTTAAAATCTAAGGAGAATCTCCCCTTGCATAGCTCCGTCCTTAGCTGAATTTGTTATTCTTTTTTTGGATCCTGTAAGTAATTTGTTCTCTATCCCTTTTACACATATTTCGATTAATGAATTTCCAAATGTTTCGATTTGATCTGCCCTAAAGAGACATTGCCCGGTTTTAATTTTTTCTCATTGACCGCTCCCGACATGTGTTGCTTCATTGACATATTTTAGCTGCGATCGATGTTTCTCGTCATTTTTGTCAAGAATACCGCTTAAGTGCACGCTAGGGGCCTTCTTGATCTCGCTTGAGAGGGGTGAATATTGTTCACCTCTGGTTGAAGACCCTCAGGCGACATCAAGATGAAGACAGGAATAAAAGCCCTGTCCTTGATAAACTGGAGATTTCTGTGTGTCATGAGCTTTTTTGTCACATGTACATTCACTCCATATCCTTTCATATTTTTCTACAAGTTGTAGAAATGCGTATATGCAGAAACTCAAATCAAATGTGGATTCTTAAAAATTCAAAAGATCTTCTTGAACAGCTTTCCTCAACCAGTCTTACCCATTGCCATAGCATTCAAACTTTTGACTTTTCTACACTTTATACAACCCTGCCACACAATAAACTGAAAACAGTAATTGCAGATTTAATACATCAATGTTTCTGCACAAAAAATGGAGAACGCAGATACAACTATTTAGTTGTAGGGAAAGACAAGACATATTTTGTTAAGAACCACACCGATTCAAATAAGAAGTACACCGAGACTGACGTAATCAAAATGTTAGAATTTTTGATCGACAATATTTTTGTCGAATTTGGAGGTCGTGTTTTCCAACAGACAATAGGGATTCCTATGGGAACAAACTGTGCGCCGCTTTTAGCTGACCTTTTCCTCTACTCGTACGAGGCCAAGTTTTTACAAGGGTTTATTCAAAGAAAACAAAAACATTTAGCCCAGTCCTTTAATTTCAGCTTCCGCTACATAGACGATGTGCTTTCTCTTAATAATCCTAAATTTAAGGATTATTTACATCAGATATATCCAAATGAGCTTGAAATTAAAGAAACAACTGAAACACCTACTTCAGCTTCGTACTTAGATCTTTTATTGTATATTGACGAAGATGGACGTTTGAAATCTAAGCTATATGACAAGCGTGATGATTTTAATTTCCCCATTGTGAACTTTCCCTTTCTTAGCAGCAATATACCTACCTCTCCAGCCTATGGAGTGTACATTTCACAGTTGATTCGTTACTGTCGAGCTTGTAGTTTGTACAGTGATTTTTTGAACAGAGCAAAAACACTGTCCCAAAAGCTGCTTAGTCAGGGATTTGTTCAACCTTTGTTAATTTCATCCCTCAAGAAATTCTATAGCCGTCACCATAGCATCATTGAAAGATATGACGTGTCAGTATCCCAAATGAAAGTGGACATTTTCAGCTAGATTCACGTCTTCCCGGATTTGACTAACAACTTTGACATTTTCCCGGATTGAATCACTCACAGTGTGACGGGTGCTGTTAACAGAGCAGGACATGCTTACCCTTCCGGAGCACCTGATGTCACTCTCAGTTTCACTGGAGTTCACACTGTGAGTGCCTTTGTTCTGAATGTTGTGGTTTCTGGTTCTGTGCTTTGTGTCTGTCTGGCGTCATTGTTTTTGTGTCTAACGTCATTGTTTTCTGTGTTCTCGTTTTTGCCCTGTCTTTGGACTTCGATTTTTGTGAATATCACCCCTTTGTTCCTTCGGTATTCTACTGCCGTTGTTTCACAGTAATTTCGGTATTCTGTTATTCATTGTCGCGCAACTCTAAATCCATGTTTAAAATTAACAATGACGGGATATGGAGTAAATGCAAATGAGACAAAGTCTCTACAATTACATTGTAATAACAAGCAATTAGACATAGAAAATTAACAATGAAGGGATATGGAGTAAATGCAAATGAGACAAAGTCTCTACAAGTACATTGTAATAACAAGCAATGGAACAACGCTTTTATTGTTGTTCTTCATCTTGAAGTCACCATGAGGCCTTCAACAATGAGTTTTACTCATACCTCATAGCAAGTTCAAGACGGCCCCTAGCACCGGTTTGAGCGGAATTCATTGCTAATTGTCGAGCAACGCTACATCCATGCTGTTTACGTAATGATCCATGGATGCGGGATCGTCAACAACCATAAACTAACTGGCAAAGTGTTCTTATAAAAGTCTGTTAGCTTACCATTTTGGTCATAATCAAATATAATAAATAGAAATGATGGGTGTACATTGAAATAAGAAAATAAATTTGAAAACATCGATTTTTTTTCTATGTGCATTTGAATAATCAAAGTTGTATAAAATTGATAAGAAACGTAGATTTAAATAATTAATAACTTTATAAAATTTACTAATCATTTTGTCAATTTCCTAAATATATGAAATTAAATAGCCAACTAGATCTTGTTCAAGTTTACAAATTAAAAAAAAATGAATACAATTTCAGTTTTGTATCAAAAATATTTGCACAAAGTCAGGTAAATGCTTAACGAGGGTTTTGAATTGACATTAACAGATGGGGGAAATAACAAAATTACCGAACTGAATTGTCAGACCGCAATGTTCCTGACTTGGTACAGACATTTCAAATGAATTAATGGATTAAACCTGTTTTATGGCTCGCCAAACACCCCCTTCCATTGCGGTATTGTCCGGTACCAACTCAATAATAATTGCTTTCGAAAGGTCGCAGACAATAAAAAGAAATGATTTTCCAGTATTAAGTTGAAAGAAGAATCTTGAATCACAGTTCCGACCGAAACTTAAAATTTTTCCACAAAGACATCTAATAGAGATTTTTTTTAAATGATCGTATGAGACAGAATTTTTGAAGCATTGGTTAATTAGGCGGTCATGAAGATAACTATGTCTAATGGGAAAGTCTGCATAATTTGTGTACCGTATTGTATTACTAGAGTAATTCGTTCCATTTTTAAGTATAGAAGTAAGGGACTGGAGAAAGGTTTGGTAGATTCGGTGAATTGACAATGATTTTTTTTTTATATTGACATTGATGTTATACGAAATAGGACAATGTATCAAGGTAAAAAATATAGTAACTTGTTTCAGTTTCTAGCATACTTAAAATGTAAGCCTCTGAAAATGAGCAGACAGCAACGCAGATA
>MJUU01016991.1:13641-24045 GCA_002080025.1 Modiolus philippinarum | reverse complement strand
GAATATGAAGCCTCTAACAATTATAACAAGATTGCTATGCGAAGCTATTTCCCCCGCCACTGCAGTAAAGTCGATAAAGTCCCATTTCTCATGTAAAATTTTGCTATTCAAAATGTCGGCAGGATATGATCAACTGCATTAGGTGGCAAACAGCCAAGCAAAATTTCAGCAAAATCCCTTAATAGGATTATGACGAGATGTGTCCACAAAGTCTTCCTATGTTGTAGTATGCATTAAGTCGATAAAGACCCATAATTCCCGAAAAATTTGTCCAATCAAAATGGCAATGCGCTATGTTCTAGTACATATGGCAACTAACAATCCTGTAAAATTAGAATGAATTCGGACCAGCAGTTTCTGAGGAGTTGCGTCCACAAGATTTGCCATTGTATAACAATGTTGAAATAATCAAAGTCCCATTACTCCCACAAAATTTGTTGAATCAAATTGGCCATGCGATATGGTCTAGAATTAATGGTGACTAATAATCCTGTAAAATTTGAATGAATTCTGACCAGCGGTTTCTGAGGAGTTGCGTCCACAAGATTTGCCATTGTATAACAATTGGAAATAATCAAAGTCCCATAACTCCCACAAAATTTGACAAATCAAAATGGCGATGCTATATGATCTAGTACTAATGGTGGTTAACAATCCTGTAAAATTTGAATGAATTCTGACAAGCAGTTTCTGAGGAGTTGCATCCACAATATTTCCCATTGTATAACAATGTGGAAATAATCAAAGTCCCATAACTCCAACAAAATTTGACGAATCAAAATGGCAATGAGACATGGTGACTAACAATCCTGTAAAATTTGAATGAATTCTGGCTGGCGGTTTCTGAGGAGTTGTGTCCACAAGATTTGCCATTGTATAACAATGTGGAAATAATCAAAGTCCCATAACTCCAACAAAATTTGACGAATCAAAATGGCGATGAGATATGATCTAGTAGTAATGGTGACTAACAATCCTGTAAAATTTGAATGAATTCTGACCAGCGGTTTCTGAGGAGTTGCGCCCACAAAAAACGTGACACACGGACTTACAGACGCAGACAATTTCCATGTCCCTCCGTCGTGTTGCGGCGGGGGACAATTAATGAGCTACAGCAAAATCAAGATTTTGATCTTTTGACCTCTGTGACCTTGACCTGACCTAAGTGAAAAAGTTTTAAAATGTTAAGTTTTCAAATTTGAACTCAGTGACTTTGACCTTTGACCTGACAGAAATATTTTTGATGGATTTGTACTAAGATTCATTAGATTTATTCACATATGGAATAGCCTCAAGCAATTGTAACTAACAAGCTAAAGCAAAATCTATATTTTGACCTTTTGACCTCTGTGACCTTGACCTTTGACCTGACCTTAGTAAAATTTGCATAATGCTTCTTATGACTAATATAAAGGCTAAATATGAAGGTCCTATCACATCTGGTTGAAAAGATATAAGCAACGTTAATGTTTTTGTAAAAGTTTCCAAATTTGCACTCATTGACCTTTACCTTTGACCTGACCCAAACTTTTTTGGTAGATTTGTATTAAGCATTATTAGATCTATTCACATATATAATATAAAGCCTCTATCAATTGTAATCAATGAGTTATCTAGATTTTAACCTTTTGACCTCTGTGACCTTGACCTTTGACCTGACCTTAATGAAATTTGCATAATGGTGTTCAGCTTTACCAAATATGAAGGTCCTATCACATGATGATGATGATTCACATCTGGTTAAAAAGTTATGAGCCAGGCTAAAGTTGTGGACAGACATACATACATACATACAGACAGACAGACAGACAGACAGGGCAAAAACAATATGCCCCCAATCTAAAGATCCAGGGGCATAAAAATGCATGGTGCACATCTGCAATATACCCCTATTTCATTTCTGCAAGATTTGTTGAAAGTAAGGAAGGGATGCAGAAAATGCCATACAGACAGAAAGATAGACAGATTGATGACAGATGCAAGTCAACAGAAAGTGATTCCTATATCTTGATCTTGCACTATGTGCAGGAGACACAAAATGGCATACACCATAGATGTAAGTATAGTTTAGTTTAAACGTATCTATTTCTTAAATTATGACAAACAGGATAGGAACAATGACTTAGTAGGTCTTAACCTTTATGCATTAATAGGTTAAAACTAAGAATGCTGCATGAAAATAATTTGTACTCAAAAATAACATACATGTTGATAGAGAGTGTGAGTAAGTATAGTAAACAAGAGGCTCTAAAGAACCTGTATTGCTCACCTAGACCATGGCTGACACAGAGAGATGAAAAGCATTTCCAATAAGGTCCAGAGCTTAAACTATGAACACAGCTGAGTTAAAACTATGTTCCATGGTAGCAGAGATATTGTAGGAGGTATATATGGACCTCTAATTTTAATAAAGGACCATCCAAGGACTATCTCATCCAAGTTTGGTTCCAGTTTGCCCAGTGGTTTTAGAGGAGGAGATCTTTGAATAAAAAGTTTACAACAGACAGACGATAGACGTAAGGTCCACAGATGGATGGATGATGGACACTGGAAGCTAAGGGATGGCAATAGCTCATCCTGGCTATAGCCACGTGAGCTAAAAATTGAGGAATTAACAGCTGTCCTAGTTATGCATGATAGGCCATTCCTACTTTTAAGCAAACTGATTATATGCTAACTGGGACTGAAAATGCCATCGTAGAGAGATAAGATATATTTCTTCCAATATATATGCTGTATCATTTAAATAATCCTATTATCGGTGATAAGAATACACAGAAGAACTTTGATAGCTCTAACTACAATAACTCAAACACCATAGATGTTTCAAATTCTTTTTCTGGGCCCTTTGTTCGAATTTAAACACAGTTCAGCTTCTATAGCTAGAACAGCCCTCTAGCTCAATTGTTGTCATCTGTCCCTTGGGTGTCAGAATCATTGAAGTTAAACTGTAAATGGTTTAGGGGTGGGGATCTCAAATGGAGCATGGGGCAGGGTACCAACCAAACAGATAAATTAATTCATTTTGTCATGAGTAGTACAAAAAATATATACAGTTAAAGAGCAGGAACCTTGACAATTTTTATGATCATTAAGTGGAACCTTGGAAGGTACTTACTGCATGTATCTGCATTCAATTTATCTTATCAAGAGTTTTAAATATATTTAGGGTTAAGAGGTAAGGATCTCAACCAATTCCAAGATAAAATACATTCTTAAAATTGTGAGTTGGGGCATCACCCCAGGGACTGCTACTATGTCTCAATCAATTCATCTTATCAAGAGTAAAAAAAAATATATAAGACTAAGTAGTGGGAATCTCAAAGTTTTTCAAGACGGAATATTATTCTTAAAGGATGTAGACAGGCTCATGGTGAGATCCTTTTTAAAATTTGAAAGGCTTCAAAATTTTGTAATAGACAACTCTACTTTATTCTACTGTAGATCTGTTCATTACCTGTAGCCTTCATAGCATTTTCAACAATAGCAGCTCCATCCGTTTTATTCATTTCCTGCAAAGCTGTCAGTACTGCAAAAGTTGCCTCCCTTGTTTTATGCATGGCAAACCAATCACTGAGGACAGTCAAGCATGGATTATGTTGTGAGGCCCAGGCCTTAATATCTTGGTTACTGTATCCTAACCGTTGAGCTAAAAGTCTCCAATCATGTTTATTTGGTGGATTCATCAACTTTGTCAGATCTTTGGACCATTTTGGGGCATTTATCATTGTCTATAAATATCAAAGTAATATAAAACACAAATATATGTTTCTATGATCAAATGGATAATTAAGAATTGCAGAGTAGTAACAGGAGTTTTTAAGGATGACTTCAGTTTCTTCTGAATCTCAAAATTCACACCTCAATACATTCAGAAAATGAATAAAACAGAAATAATCTTTTCTAGAACATATAGAAATCCGAATATACAGATATGGTCCAAGTTCAAAATCTTGGCCTAATTAAAATCAAGGTTGCAATGTCTCAAATCACGATATTCATTTTTGAAAGCACTCTACATTAAAAAAGTTATGTACCAAATATAAAGCATCTAACCTTAGAAATATAACATTCAGAGACTAAGAACAAACATTTTTTATTAGAAAAGGAAAAATGTTTATGTGTAAGGCCATTTCTTTCAAGTCAGGTAGTTGAATTGTAAATAAATAATATTTTAATTTGAACTTAAAGTAAAGAATTGTACTTGTACTGAAATCAGTGACATACATACCTTATTGTCAACCTCTTCAACTTTGACCTTGGTCTCCTCAATATCTTTCTCTGCAAGGTCAACCCTTTGAGTAGTAGTATCAAGTCCTTTCCCTAATTCCTGTATTTCACCACTTTGTTTCTCCACCTTTTTAGTTACAGTGCCCACAGCCTTATCTGTTCTGGTCACTCTAGTATCCAGTTGTTCAACATCCTCTTGTGTTTCTTTTACATCCTGAGTCACAGTTTCCAAACTATTAATAGTAATATGAAACAGATTTTGTTTTTGTGTAACAACCAGAATGGGATGTGTACAAATCATTTGCTTACATCACAGTCCGGGAAAACGCAGAATTCGACAATGTTGTTGAATTCAACAACTGTTGTCAAATTCAACAACTTTAAGGTTGCTGAATTTGACAACTCTAGTAGTTTTTCAGCCACTGGCACAATATAGCAAAAATCGGCATACTTTTGAAAGTTTGTTCTGTTAGATTAGGTAATTCCCAACAACTTTCTCAGTGGTCTAAAAAAATCTGTAGATGAATAAAAAAAAATCCTCATTTTCCTCCATGTTAAAATGAGTTGTCGATTTCAACAACTTTGAAGTTTTTAGTAAAAAAATCAGTGAACTTGAAAGATCGGCATGTTTTTAGTTACTTTCCTCTTATTCTTAGCCAATGCCGAAAAACTTTTCTTTTTGCACAAAAATAATCTATCGTAAAATAAAAAAGTTTCCCATTACCCTCAATTTTAAATTAGAATAATACTGTATGAAACTCTGTAAATTTGAGTTGTTGAATTCCACAACGTTGTCAAATTCTGCGTTTTCCCGGACTGATCAGGTCAACAATTTCCTGATGAACATTTGACATCCTACATCAAAATATATGAAAAAAACACAATCTGCCCAAATTCTGAAACAGGTAGCACACTAAATCCCCAAACTTCAATTCAGTCTTCCTATGATGTCAAAACACAGTATGCTTATTGGTTTCAAAATGTTATGCTGTGCACAGACAATGCCAGTGACTAGGTATGCATCATAAAATGGCAAAAATGTTGCAGTCATATAATTATCCTTTTTCCAATCACCATAAAAACTTGAGAATTATTTCTCATTAAATAATGGATTCATACATGAAAGGAAATAATGCTTGCTTCATTGATATACTTTAGTAGAGAAATAATACTTGCATGATTCTGTTACAAAAAAGGGCAAAAGTAAAAGGTAGTTGATAGATGGGTAGAGTTTCTAATAAATGGGAGATATATAAAAATTCATTAGGTTAAAAAATAAGCTGCCCAATATATGCTTACAGTCGTACTTCCATGGCTTCAACACCCAAGGGACCGTTGAAAACAGTTCTACCCAACAGGGTGTTTGAGTTATCGAGGTTGAACTATTAATAAATTTGAATAAAGGCACCACAAAAAAGGTTCGAGGCATCCCTGGTGTTCGTAGTTCGAGCCATCAAAGTTCTACTGTATATACTTTTGCTGTACTTTAAAAACAAGTATTGACACCTGATCGCATGTTGATTAATTATCCATAATTAAATAAAGAAATCTATATACCTTCTTCCCTCTATCAAATCCACTAATGAAGTGAAATGGTACTTAGTACCAGAATTTTCTTCCTTATCTCTTCTCTGTAACAGATATTTTTTGTAAGGATCTAAAACCTCAGGTCCACACATGACACACATGTCTTTTAATGACATTAATGAGACCATCATTTGTGTTTGGTCCTTGGCTGTCTTAACTATGTTGAGAAGGTACTTTAGTACAGGCTCTCTGTATGTCTGCAATTATAAATTTCATATATTTAATACAGTTTTTATTCCAGAACAGGACCTTTAGATCTGTTTTATAGTTTCTAATATTGACAATTTCGTGCAGCTTTTTTCATTTTCATAAAGTATCAAAATCAGTATGACTCTAAATATTTGGATAATTAGTCATGAAAATGAGTAAAAAGCAAATATTTTTCACAGATTTCCTAAAATTTTATTAATCATTTTGAAAATGCTACTGCAGTACATGAAAAAACTGTAAAATTGTTACAAATATTGCACTCATGGCAACAATTTAAAATAGCACATCATTTTATCAGTATATATAATATCCTACCTCTAGAACATCCCTGAAACACTGATTGGCCAAAAGACTGCATATATTCCATATGGGGCGACTAAAATATATGTAGTCAGTGGCAGCGACTTCATCATGTAACAATTGATAAGTTTGTAGTGGTTTTTATATGTTTAATGGACTATCGGTACAATATAAAGATTACACAATAGGTTATTGACCTAATATGGTATATACACAGTCAGTAAATTGAATATTGGGGCTTGAGCTACACTCTCTCCCAATACAAAATTTACTGACCGTGTATATACCTTATTAGGTCACTAAAAAACTGTGTAATATATAATATCTTTTTGCAACCATATTTATAAGGCTGGGATTCTTGGAGCAATACAATAATAAGGCAATCATGTGCTTTAATTGAACAATGTCAACTCTAATTATCAGAGAAAACCAGAGGAAAATCAGCTTGATCATTTTTTGGCTTTGAGCATAGTTAGTATTCAATTAATCATATATCTAAGAATTTCCATGAGTTCAGTAGGACTAGGGGTGTCCCCGGGGGGTGTCCCAAAAAAGCACTGAATAACAAAGCAACTTAAAGTTCATATTTGAAGCTTTCATTTAAGTAAATTTCATTCAATCCATGAAGGTATTTTTAAGCCATGCTTTGGAAAGCAATTGCAGCTCAAATTTTCTACATCTGTAGGTACAAAAGAACTTGACCTTTGACCTACTGTTTCCAAAATCGACAGATATCTACCTTACTTCGGAAGCTTTTATTAGTGTAAGTTTCATTGAAATTCATGAAGACATTCTGAAGTTATGCTCTTGAAACCAATGTTGAACCCAAATTTTTTATCTAGTAGTGTATGTGACATTATTCTTAGATTTATTAACCCTAAACTTTCATCTACATTGGTTTTATCTATGAAAATTTTATTTAAATGCATGAAGGCATTCTAAAGTTATGCACTTTAACACTATTTTTGGTTCTCATGTATACTGACCTACTGACCTGAAAATCAATAGCTGTATTTATTACACATGTATAATGACAATAGTTGATCAAGTTCATTGGCAGGACTAAGGAGTGTTTTGGTGTTGGAACCCCCATATTTTTCTGTTTTGCTTTAATAGTGGGACTCATTACAATGAATCAAATATATCTTAATGATCAACTACTAACCTGAGCTTTCTTTGCCACATTCACTAAAGTTCCATTAACAGCATGTTGTGCCATGGGTTGTAAAGTTTTATCTGTCAACACCATGTCCATATGTTTGACAAAAAACTCTGGCTTGACATTCGTAATGTCCTTCATTACCATAAGCACTTGAACTTGGAGATGTTTTAATTTATACAAATTCTTCATTAAAGCATCCACAGAACTTTGATCATACAACTGTCAAAAAGAGAAGAATTGGACTGAAACTCATGACTATCATGAAAATTTTAAGATATCTTAAGATTGGTAAACAACAGGATTCTTTTTTTTGTGTTGCTTGCTGTAAGTGGAGTCGACACATATGGATTACTATTCGTCTTCTCGCCTCATCCTTCATCGTTTTGCATCAGGGATGGGGTCAATTACATTGGAAAGTAATTTATTAAATTACAATTACTTTCTCAAAATACTCAATTAAATTACAATTACATTGAAATCAGACATTGTTGAATTTTCCCACTTTTTATGGCAGTCAACGAACAATTTTCAACACTGGTTTTGAAGTCTAAACATCAATATCCACTTGGAAACCAATTCCATTGAAATCGGACAATGTTGGATTTTCCCGCCTTTTTTGGCAGCCATTTTGTAAATGGCAGTAAACGAATACTTTTAAACAACGGCTTTGAAGTTGCAACATCAATATCTATTTGGAAACCAACTTTCATTGAAATCCGACAATGTTGAATTTTCCCACCTTTTTTGGCAGCCATTTTGAAAATGGCGGTCAACCAACAATCTTTAATGTGGATTTAGAAGTTGCAACATCAATTCCTATTTGGAAACCAAATTTCATTGATATCTTAATTTTGTTAAACATTTTTAATATGCCCTTTAATAACATTTATTAATCTAAAAGAGAAGAAAGACCTTTATTAGCCATGTCATTCAGTGGGAATTTGGGACAAACCTTTAACCAGATCTGGAATTTAACCTTTTACCAGATCTGGGAATTACAGTTTCTCTTTTTGGGATTCAGAATTTAAAAATTGATTTCCTTTGGCAATGTGATTATAAAAGTTATTTTCATGGGATTCTGAGATCAGACTCCCTTCCCATCCTCAATCAAGATACACAAGTAATTATACACACAATATCTACTAGTATCTTTGTTCTGTAACATTTCCATGTCTTACCTCTGGTTGTTTGGATGCTACTTTCAAATATACAGCTATCTGACTCTGATATGAATCCTTATCTTTCATTGCCACGGCAATAAATTTGTCCCATCTGTTTTTTAATTCTGCACTTACATCACTGCCTCCTTCAATAATCTGAAATAGTATTACTGAAAAAAAAATATTCGAATTATTTTGTATTTCGAAAAGAAATCCTTCCACCCATAAAACATTTTTGAATTTGACTATCAGGAATTAAATACAAACATAACCAGAGAATGTGTCTATAAGACACGGATGCCCCGCCGACAAACTTATCACAATACATAACCTAAGCCAATCAGGTATAAAAATTAGTTTTCGGCCATTGAATTGTGATGGAATCATCAAGAAGTACTGCTGCAGATGATTATTCAATAAATATTGTTTTAGTAATTATTTGATTTAACACCTAGTTGTTAAAAAATTGGCACAATGCAAAAATTTAACAAAGTCATTCAAGCATTAAATGTAGGTCAAATAGAATAGATTGTCTAAGAATTGAGTAGTTCTCACCAAGACAAGTCATTTCATGAAACATCATAATGATATGTTGTGTAGTTGTTTAGAAATGGACCTAAAACACAAATTTTACCAAAAGTCATTCAAGCATAAAATGCAGGTCAATAACACTTAATTGTCCTTGATTTGGATAACACCCATCAAGGTGATTTATTTGATGCAACACCATTTTGATAGCATGTTTAGTTGTTGAAAAATTGACTTAAATGCAAAATTTAACAACAGTCACTCAAGCGTAAAATATAGGTCAAAGTCATTTAATTCTTGATGGTTTGGGTAGTACTCATCAACATGATAAATTTGATGAGACATCCTTGTGGTATGATGCGTAGTTGCTGGGAAATGGACTTAAACGCAAAATTCAACGAAAGTCACTCAAGCATAAAATATAAGTCAAAGTCACTTAAATGTCAATGATTTTGGTAGTACTCATCAAGGTGATAAATTTGATGAAACATCATTGTTGTATGAAGAGTAGCTGTTGAGAAATGGACTTAAAGCAAAATTTAACAAAAGTCACTAAGCGTAAAATGTAGGTCATGGATCCCTAATTGTTGTTGAATCCTCCCCAGGCCATTTCAGATTGATATACAATAGTATTGTTAGACAATTCAAAAGGACTATCATTGTTTAGATTAGTTATTAAACAATAGCAAGTCTCCAAAATTTTTTCACAATATATGCTGGTCAATATCTATTGATGTTGAACAACTTTATCACTACTGTAGTAAAATGAAATTGCTAAATTGGTAATACAATAGGAACAAGTAGACTGCTAAGGTCATAGACAAGGGACAATGATAAATGAGTAAAAAAAGTTATATATGTACCTTCAGCAACTTGAGCATTGAGTATAATAAGCATTAAATTAAAGAAATATATCTATTCAATAATTCTATCAAACCATAAACAGTAATCTACTGAGTAACTTTCTTATATTTTCTTATTAACATTCAAATTCTATGGCAATTGGTATTTTATTTCCATAGTTGACATGAAGTTGAATTTTGTTGCTTTTTATCTGATTTTAATTCATTGGATCTTAGTATAAAGTTGGTGGTGCAAGATTGAAATTTGCCATTGAATAAAAGTGGTTATTAAGGAAGTATACATGTACCTAGTTTAAGGAACTTTACTCTTCACAATCACTTGTATGTTTGTGTCAATCATTTTTATAAACTAGAAGTGGGAGCA
>MJUU01016985.1:16597-33583 GCA_002080025.1 Modiolus philippinarum | reverse complement strand
TTTTTTCAAAATTGCAGGACATGTAGATCTTATTATGCTGACCATTTATTGTAATTTAATCTTTACACCTATCTGCTATCATTTTCAATATATAAGACGAAAAGTAACAAAAAAACGGAAATTTTGCGGAAAAAGGGCAATAACTCCAAGACCAATTATTGGATATTCTCCAAAATTGCAGGGTGGGTAGATCTCATCATGCTGATTATTTTTATCCCTATGTCAGATTTTTGATATCTGTAACGGTTTTTGAGTTATTTGCAAAAAACAAAAATTTACCCCTATGTTCTATTTTTAGTAACAGCGGCCATGTTTTTTGGTCTACGGACATAAAAATCACAAACTTTAAAGTGCATACCCTGATGATGATTCAGGCCAAGTTTGGCTAATATTGGCCCAGTAGTTTCAGAGGAGATGATCTTTGAATGAAAGTTAATGGATGGACGGACGGACAGACGACGGACAACGAGTGATGGCAAAAGCTCACATGGCCTTTGGCCAGATGAGGTAGAAAACAGGACGGACGGACGGACAGACGACGGACAACGAGTGATGGCAAAAGCTCACATGGCCTTTGGCCAGATGAGGTAGAAAACAATAACGTCTCGGCAAACAGGAAGTACATATGCAGTAACCTTTAAATCTGTATATACTTATCAGACCATCATGAGAAAGTTTTCGCCAAAATATGATTTCATTCTGTTAAGTAGTTGCTGAGAAAAGTGTAGTTAAGGAGAGACGAACGAACGAACGAACGAACAGACGAACGAACGGAGGTAAACCAGTATACCCCCACTACTATGTAGCGGGGGTATAATATTTTTCTCTATATTTTACTTGACACTAATTTTTTAAGCAAAGTTTCTTTGATAACAAAATATTCCCAATCTATTACAGTCAATTTGTGATCCAACTTCAAAATTATTTGTAAAGCTTGATTTAGGTTACCTCAGTAGTTTTGCAGGATAGGTTCACGACTTTGTAACGGATGGATCGAAGAACGTAAGGACCAATCAATAATGTCATTATAATCAGGCATCCACCACTTTGTGGCCAGGCCCTAATAATTGCAGAGCAAAGACCAATGTACATACCAAATATCACTGAACTTTACACACCTGAGTAAAGACTTACTCTAGAGAAAACTAAATGTTGATTATAGTTAGATCAACTTGAACTGATTCTCTCTCTCTCTCAACACCGAGTATTTTCATGGTGGGACACTGCAAAACACTGAAATTCACCGAAAATACTCGGTGTTGTCTTGGAGGATTCACATGGATTAGTGTGTCGTTTATTGCCCTGAAAACGAAAATCCTCCCAACACTGCAAAATTTATTTACCTGTTTTCCTTTGATCTTTTGCCGGTAACCACAGTCGTTAATTAGCAAGTCATTAACATTTCATCAATAATGTTTTAATAAAAATTATATTTTTCCGAAGGCAGTAATTAAAAGTAAAAAGTCAATTGTTTTTTGAATACCTTGAAAAGATCTGCATGAAAATCCCTACAGACTCTACTGTCAGTACTGACAAATAAATTTGATATATCCACGCCAGGGAATTCACATGTTTTTGGAAATAAAATTGCTGCTTGTTTTTACTAAAGAAAGGTTCCACAAAGTTTAAAAAAATAAAGGAAAAGTAGAAAAAGATGTAATTCGTTCATAAAAATTATGTAAATCTATTTTGTCACATATTCTATTTTTAGACATTTACCTAATGGTGATGCTTGGATTTTCCAAAAATTTTGGAACTTTTACCTGTAAAAGGGATGAAAAAAACTGAACATTGTTCGTTAGCAGGACATACGCTAAATCTTTAGATATTTTTAGAGGTTTGAATTAAGTTGTAACCTTATTTTGTTCCTGTAAAATGTTTAAATCCATAATCTGGACCGGAATGTTTTTTGAGTGAAACAAGTGAAAACCTCATGTCTCACATGTTGGAAGATTTACGCAGCAATACGAATAAATTACTTTTTTAAACGTTTTGGCACCTGACAGTTATCAAATTATTACTTCTTAAAATGTATTTTCAAGAAAATGATTTGTCATTAACAGCGAGGAAGTTGAAATTTCTACAACCGTAACAAATATTGACTTGCAACTTGTCAATCATTTAATTCTGACAATCGGACAGGTAATTGGACAGGTAATTAACATTTATAAGTTTTATTGCCCTCAACAGCAATAAAACTTGCGGTGTTAAGATTATAGTTTGGGAGGGAATCTGAAATTAACCGTGTCACACCGTGTTACACCCTGATCCGTGATAAGAGAGAGAGAATCAGTTCGCGTTGAGCTAACTGTACCTGACAATGACACATGGATTCAGCTGGTATATCCTTCACCTTCTTCCCTGTATCAAAATCCCAAACCTAAAAATATACATATTAAATGATTACTTATATACCCATTCAATTCATTTAATTCCATTATTAAAGAAACAATAACATGGGGAATGAATCTCCTTTAAGAATATTTTTTTTAATTTTCAGAAAAAAATTAATATTTGACTTTTAGATTAAAATAAGAATATTTGGTGAGGTAGATGACTGTTTGTTCAATAAAAGATTATAATAACAAGCTATTTGCTCAGTCATAGTGTGGAGTTTGTAAAACAAATCCCCGTGTTTAAGATGTATGCTCTTTATTTTTCTTAGATATGGGGTACTTGTACATGAGATTATGTCTCATGTGTACACTTTGTTTAAAACTCTTGTAGAAATTTATGTAAATTCTAAAATCTAAGGGTTTAACTCCCTCCATCATAGTTTTGTCCTTANCTATATTTGATATTACTGATTATTCAGATTACATTTGGTTTTATGCATTTTAAACATTTTTTGAAATTGTGGATTTCCTATGTTTGGGTTCTAGTGCTGCCGATGAGGAATTAAGTTTCCGTAATGGTCAATATTACCATATGTGTTATGGTCTCATGTTCATTTACTCCATATCCTTTTGTGAAATATTTAATACAGGAGTTTGTCATTTAATGCAGGGTGGAGTTTGTAAAACAATTACCCGTGTTTGACATGTATGCTCTTTATTTTTCTTAGATATAGTGTACTTGTACATGAGATTATATCTCATGTGTACACTTTGTTTAAAACTTTTGTTGAAATTTATGTAAATTCTAAAGCCTAAGTTTCAACTCCCTTCAACTCCCTCCA
The DNA here is from genome assembly GCA_002080025.1 of Modiolus philippinarum. NCBI lineage: Eukaryota > Metazoa > Mollusca > Bivalvia > Mytilida > Modiolidae > Modiolus > Modiolus philippinarum. The sequence continues at coordinate 30,405 of MJUU01016985.1, read as the reverse complement.
TCATAGTTTTGTCCTTAGCTCCATTTGATTTTACTGATTATTTGGATTTTGTTTGGTTTTATGCATTTTCAACATTTTTTGAAACTGTGGATTTCCTATGTTTGGGTTCTAGTGTTGCTGATGAGGAATTAGTTTCCAAAATGGCCATACAGCTCATTAAAATTATTGCATTTGGAGTTAACATTATGTGCTATGGTCTCATGTTCATTTACTCCATCTCCTTTAGTGAAATATAGAGTAGAACAACAAATTATTTTCTCAGTCAAAGAGTCGAAAAATGAGTTATTTACCCAGTCAAGGTGTTAATGTTCCAGTCAAGCAATCGTATTAGCTGTTCAGTAAGGTTACTTGTTGTTCATACAAGTCTTTAGTTGTTCAGACAAGACATTAGTTGTTCAGACAAGACTTTAGTTTAAACAAGTGAAGTCTTGTCCCAACAACTTAAGTCTTGCTCCAACAACTAAAGTCTTGCCCCAACACCTAAGTTTTGCTCCAACAACTAAAGTTTTGCTCCAGAAACTAAAGCTTAAGTCTTTATTGCTCCAACAACTTGAGTCTTGCCGAAACAACTAACACCTTGCTCCAACACTAGTCTTGCTCCAACAACTAACGCCTTGCTCCAACATTAGTCTTGCTCCAACAACTTAAGTCTTGCTCCAACAACTAAAGTCTTGCCCCAACACTAGTCTTGCTCCAACAACTAAAGTCTTGCTCTAACAATTAAAGTCTTGCCCCAACAAGTAAAGTCTTGCCCCAAAAACTAAAGTCTTGCTCCAACAACTAAAGTCTTGCTCCAACAACTAAAGTCTAAAGCCTTTAGGTGTTCCGACAAGACTTTAGTTGTTCAGGAAAAATTTTAGAGTTCGGGCAAGACTTTAGTTGTTCAGAAAGGCAAGACTTTAGTTGTTTAGTCAAGGAGTGAAGAAGATGAAGAAGTTTGATATTGGGTGAGGAAGTAAGTTGTTTGTCAGGGAGTTTATCAATTTTTCATTCAAGGCATAAGTAAACTTAAGGCTTGATTTGTACAGATCCAGAATTATTAAATCTGTCAAGAAGTGAAGCATGTGAAGAATTTTGATTGGGTGAAGAATAATAGCTTCTACCATGAGAAAAATCAAGATATCTTTCATGAATGTAAGAAATTTCATCAGTGAAGCACAGGGAAATTAGACAATAAGATAAATTCTTTCATTTGTGAAAGATAGATAAATCTTTGATTTTGATCTAATGTAAGTAGTATCCATTCCGTAAAATATGATTTTCACTATCCTGAAACCTTTAATGGAGAAGCAAGGTCACCACCCCTTTTTATCATACTTTCGATTGTGATGTCATGCCATTTGTGATGTTTTGCCATGGATACTGCTGTTAATTCGTAAAAAACAAACAGTTCTGATTTTAAGACAAGTCAGTGGTGGATCCAGAGTTTCTGCTAAGGGGGCCTTTCCTATAATTTTTCAAAAAGGGAGGGCCTGAAACCCAATTTTCCAAAAGAAAAAAAAACCCTAGGAATTTTAAATACTTTCCAACATAAGGGGCCCCTAAATCTGCTACTGCAAGTGCACATGAGATTGTCTTAACTCAGTTGTCTAACCCCTGGAATGACAATCTATGGAAGGAAATACTTCTTAATTGAATAAGTTAATTGTTCATTCAAGGCATTAGTATAGGTTGATTTGTACAGATCAAGAGTTATAGTTGTTCTTTCATGGAATAAGTTCTTCAGTGGAAGAGTATAGTTGTTCAGTCAAAGTGTAATAATAATAGTCAAAGATATAATAAGTTGTTCAGTCAGAATTAAGTTGTTCAGTTATGAGCAAACATTTTAGCTGTTCAATGATCAAGCTGGATCCAAAGTAAAGAAAGTTAGTTGTTCAAAGGCCTTGGTTCTATTGAAGTAGGTCTCAATGACCTTTTTAAGTGCATGGCAAACAGGATCCTTACAAAAAGAAGCCATTGAAAACAGAAAAGAGTGTCAGTGTGAAGTGGAAAACACTGACAAAAATCTCAGTGAACCAGGAAAAGGAGGTTGTTTAAGAGTCCTTGTAAAATATTTTCCCGTGGGTAAACGGGAAAGTTGAGAAATATTGGCTGAATTTTTGAGAAAGGGACCCTCATTGTGACCCACATACCTGTTTGGTAACAGAGTCAATACCTAATCACCTACCTCTAGGGAAAACTTTCTTCTCCAGGATCCAGTTAATACCTGTTTAGTAACAGGGTCAATATCTATAGCATCACCACAAATGTGTGGACCACTTATTTGTCTGTAAATAATGTAAATGAGTATAACAGTTTTATTCTCTTCTTTTAATCAATGTATGTTTAGTAATGGACTTAAGAAATGTTTTCTCATGGTAAATTTAAAAATAAATAGGATTTCAGTAAATGTTAGTAAATTGAAAGAGAAGTACTTTTTGGGGAAAATGAACTAATCTAACTTTTTCATAGGTTTGAAATAAGCATTGTTTATCCATGACTGGATGTGTCAAAATAAATCTATACCACTTCTAAGTTTGCTTGTTTAAAAAATGGAACAGGAAATATATGCATGGAGTGTGGCATTTTCCCATACATTCTGTCTACAAATGTTTGCAGCTAGGCTTTCTATATCATGACATGACTTCCAAGCATCAACATCAACATCACATATTAAAATCTTACCGTATAGAGTGTTTTCTTCTGTCATCCCAATACTGAAAATGTAATCAAACAATACATGTATTTATCTTTCATTATAAGGCCATCTTAAATTAATTCTATGTTTAACGTTACCAGCGCATGTAGGTTTTTGAAAATTTTTGAAAATAAAAAACAAACAAGATTGCTACGCATAGCTATGTGTCCCCCGCCGCTGCAGTAAAGACGATGAAGTCCCATAACTCATGTAAAATTTTGTGAATCAAAATGGCTGCAGGATATGATCAACTGCATTTAGGTGGTAAACAGCCAAGCAAAATTTCAGCAAACTCCCTCTATTGGATTTTGAGGAGATGTGTCCACAAAGTCTTCTGATGTTGTAGTATGAATAAAGTCGATAAAGTCCCATAACTCCCATAAAATTTGTCTAATCAAAATGGCGGCATAATATGATCAAGTACATATGGTTGCAAATATCAAACAAAATTTCAGCATAATCCGTTCTGTGGTTTCAAGGAGTTGCACCCACAAAGTCATAAGCTGTAGCATGCATTAAGTAAAAAAAGTCCCATTACTCCTGTAAAATTTGTCAAATCAAAATGGCGGCATTATATGATCAACTACAATTGGTGACAAACAATCACACAAAATTTCAGCAAAATCTGTCCAGTGGTGTAAGAGGTTTGTGCCCACAAAAAAAGTGACACACGGACACACGGATGCAGACCATTACTATGTCCCTCCGTTCCATGCAGCGGGAGACAATAAATTGCTATGATCTAATACATATGAAGACTAATAATCCTGGAGATTTGAAGGAAATCTGAGTAGTGGTTTTTGATGATTTGCGTCCACAAGGTCTGTCATTGTATAACATTGTTAAATTTTAAAAGTCCAATAACCCCTACAATATTTGACAAATCGTAATGGTGATGCAATATGATCTAGTACATATGGCGACTAACAATCCTGTAAAATTAGAATGAATTCGGACTAGCAGTTTCTGAGGAGTTGTGTCCACAAGATTTGCCATTGTATAACAATGTGGAAATAATCAAATTCCCATAACTCCCACAAAATTTGACAAATCAAAATGGTGATGGGATACGATCTAGTACTAATTGTGACTAAGAAATCCTGTAAAATTTGAATGAATTCTGACCAGCGGTTTCTGAGGAGTTGCGTCCACAAGATTTGCCATTGTATATAACAATGAGGAAATAATCAAAGACCCATAACTCCCACAAAATTTGATGAATCAAAATGGCAAGCAATATGATCTAGTACTAATGGTGACTAACAATCCTGTAAAATTTGAATGAATTCTTACCAGTGGTTTCTGGGAAGTTGCGTCCACAAGATTTGCCATTGTATAACAATTTGTATATAATCAAAGTCCCATAACTCCCACAAAATTTGACGAATCAAAATGGCAATGTGATATGTACTAATAGTGACTAACAATCCTGTAAAATTTGAATGAATTCTGACCAGTGGTTTCTGAGGAGTTTTGCCCCAAAAAATGTGACACAGACACATGGACACAGACCATTACTATGTTCCTTTGTCATGTTGCGCCAGGGGACAACAAAAATTTCGTAATATCCACAAATTTCTGGTTGAGGTCCCGATCCGTCACTAATTGAGGGGTCAAGTATGGAACTAATATAAAAGACTTGCAAAAGAAAGTCAAATAAAAGGTTTTATGTCAGTCAAGAATTTAAAATAAAATTGTGAAATCTGCATTAGATCATATTTATGCATCAAAATTTGTAACAGATACTTGCAAATGTTTTGTTTGACAGTTTTGTTTGTTTTATTTCTCCCTCCCTCCCTTGTAGCTTTCAATGTGTTACATTGACATTAAAAATAGAATTAATTTAGGACTTAGAATTTTCTATTAGTTTATAGATAATTTTATTTCTCTCATTTCTAGCAAATTTAACAAATGCCAGACCAGAGTGATAAAAATATTTTTCGTCTCTAGTGAGAGATCAACTTGTGTGAAATTTCCCGCCAAATCTCTGATTCGGAACATAATCCTTTGTGTTTTACATTATGTGGGGGAATTGATGCGGGACTGACAGACGGACTGACAGACGGACAGACAGACGGACGGATGGAAGAACGGACAGAGTGCAAACCTAAAGTCCCCTTCGGCTATCGCTGGTAGGGGACTAATAGTTAGAAACTTAATGCAATTTATTGCAGAAAATGTATCTATGTTTGACATGGATGTGCCAACAGATCTAGATCAAGATTAAAACATAAAATTCAGAAATTCAGTCTAAATCATTCCTAAATAAGGTAGTACTAATCACAATATATCTAATTGTTCCATTAAAAAATATTTTTATAAAAAAGACGTATACTGTAAAGAAAATACTTAAGTCACTCAAGCATAAAATATAGGTCAAAGTCGCTCAATTATGAATGCTTTACACAGCAATCATTTATGTGATTAATTTGATAAAATATTGTATTATAATGTCTATATTCTAGAAGATTTGATAACACTGACCCCAACACTGGCAATAGCTGTCTGGACATTTGTACCAGCATGCTAACTATATATATCAGATTCACTATATTGTCCATCAGTTTTGGAACCTGTCTTAACTGAACCCTGTGACACTGAAGAATTTGTTTGGTTTGGACAGGTGTGCAGTTAACACAGGTAAAAAATATATAGAAATTGATACAAAGGGTCTTCACATCATGTTTGATATAGACAGGGTTTTGGTGTAGTAAGGGTTCAGTTTAGACATTATTTTCCATAATTTCACTCTAGGAAGTGACGTCACAATAGACGTTGTCAACGTTGTTGTTAAGTATGACTAATCCTTGATTCTGATTATTGAAAATATTCAACCCATGATCAAAAATGCTGTAATTTGTGCACATTCTTGAATTACTGCATTATGCCATCATTCGTTGAATATTTTGCGATAATCAGACTCTCGCATTAGTTATTGTATACTGCAACCAATAAATTAAATAACACCATTATAGACAGTATTCCAAACATAAAGGCTGATTTCAAACATTTACCTTGGTTAAATTTCTTTTAGATTAAATTAGTGATTTCTTAGTATGCCGTTTCCTATGTTATTTATGATTTGTTTCTTCATTTGCATAACTATGTTATTAGCTCATTTGCATGTGAAATTTTCTCACTAATAAACCATCTTCAAATCATGATCTATTTATGAGTTGTTAACATCACTTGATTCCACCTTTTTTTCGTTTGGGATAAGAGCAGTTCGAGATTGGGAAAATTGTTCATGTTCTGGGGAAAATATTGGTATACTTACTAATGGGACTGGGTCCTATCAATAGGCCAAATTTGATAGAAAAAAAACCACTGTACTTACATGTACTGTGTCATCCCATCCCCCAGACAAAAATAGGTGTGGTTCTTGTGGATGATACTGAGCAGCAAATACACGAAAACAATGTCCATCAATTTTCTTGTCCTGAGTCTCACTAAAATGAAAGAAAAGTATTATTAATGTAACTTATCGTTAACAATTAGATAATGCATATTTTTGGTGAAGAATATAATTGTTTGTTATGCAAAAAAACAGTAAGGGAATATTTGCCTGACAGACCTAAGATTTGCTTACAAGACAATACTGGTACCCATCATTCCTAGTTTCAGGCTAATAAAATAACTATCACTGATACAAGCCTAGAAATCAGTGACAAAAATGATTTGTATTTAAAAATCTAGGTATCAGGAAAGGAAGTTAAGTCACTGATAGACAAGAAAATTGCCCACAGGACAACAATAATCATACCCAAGATTCATAACGAAAATCAAATTTTTGCAATTCAAACTTAACCCTGATCCCTTTTATTAGTGGAAAAACATGACCAATAGTATTAATTTAGAAACAACAAACAAGAAGAGTTTTGTGAAATAATTTGCCCCGAACAGCAGCTAAAAAGAAGCCTATGTCATCACTCACATGCCTTGGAAACTAAGAGTAATATTAAAGGGTAGTTTATATGTCTGAAGTTACTAAACAGTCTCATATAATGAATTTTTGTTTTTATCACAAATTGTGTAGATATCCATAAACATTTCTTTTTTTTTTTGAAGACTTCATTGTTTTTGTATAAAATAAACATCTCCAATATAGTTCAAATAAAAAAAAAAGGTCAGGATGTGATGACCTTGAAATATTTCACCAGAAAATATCAGACATTTGAATGGTCTATTGATAAAGGGGGATTTTCCATATCAAAATACCGGTAATCAATAGATGAACAAAATTAATTTTTCAGCAAATACAGTGCAAAGGTCACAATGACAAGGTCAAATATTCTGGTATCAATTGCAATATATGAAAAATCTATCAATTAAAATTCTTAAGATATATCTGTTAAAGTTTTTTGGGGGGTATTTTTTGCAGGCAAACAGGCAGACAGAACAAAAACTATATGCTCTGCAGTCATTTATATCGATGAATAGTACGGTATCAATATATAAAATTTTCTAGAGATACCACACTTGAAATGATGCCACTGACAAATTCACTTGTAATGCCACCAACAAAGTCTCTAGTGATACCATTAAAAAATTCCCTATTGATTGCCACCAACAAATCCTCTAGTGCTGCAACACAATTTCCTTACTGATACCACTGACAAATGCCTAGTGATGCCACCAACAAGATGCCTAGTGATGCCACCAACAAAATGCCTAGTGATACCACCAACAAAATGCCTAGTGATGCCACCAACAAGATGCCTAGTGATGCCACCAACAAAATGCCTAGTGATGCCACCAACAAAATGCCTAGTGATGCCACCAACATAATGCCTAGTGATGCCACCAACAAAATGCCTAGTGATACCACCAACAAAATGCATAGTGATGCCACCAATAAAATGCCTAGTGATAAAATCAACATAATTCCTAGTGATGTCACCAACAAAATGCCTAGTGATACCACCAACAAAATGCCTAGTGATGCCACCAACATAATGCCTAGTGATGCCAAACGAAATGCCTAGTGATGCCACCAACAAAATGCCTAGTGATGCCCCCAACAAAATGCCCAGTGGTGCCACCAACAAAATGCCTAGTGATGCCACCAACAAAATGCCTAGTGATGCTACCAACAAAATGCCTAGTGATGCCACCAACATAGTGCCTAGTGATGCCACCAACATAATGCCTAGTCATGCCACCAACATAATGCCTAGTGATGCCACCAACATAATGCCTAAAAGATGCCACCAACAAAATTCTTAGTGATGCCAACAACATAATGCCTAGTGATGCCACCAACAAAATGCCTAGTGATGCCACCAACAAACCAAATGAGTACCTGTGCTGTGCTGAATGTGCATGTGTGCAGTAGTAACTTTTATGATACTGTAAACGTATTAATTTTCGTGGATGCTTATTTTCGCAGTTTATGAAAGATCGACATATTTGCAGGTATCAATTTTCACGGTTTTCAATGTTAAAAAGCCTTTTTCTACACAAAAACATATTTTCACGGGTACTATTTTTCGCATTCCAGAGCGAACCGTGAAAATAGCGAAAATTAGTACACCACAAAAATTAATACGTTTACAATAACCAATTTTCTCCTTTTTCACATGATGTCATATAATCATGCCACTCTGATATTTACCCACAAGAATATGACAAAAGGTGTATGAAGTACAACCAAAAACGTTCAAGGATGTGATTAAAAAGTTATTCTACGATATACAGAACACATTCCATACTATTTAACAGCAGTTAGCTTATCTCCCAGACTGTTTGCTGATTATTACAATAAACATCAACATTATTGTTTTCTGAGTTGTATTATCGAGATCTGGACTGTTATAAAAACTTAATACTTGAGTCACTCATGTTTAAAATGTAAGTCAAGTCCAGCCAATTGTTATACCAATGTTCTAGCCAAAATGCACTGAAGGACAAATGCTACTCAATCCATGGATTATAATCCAAAAGATCAATGGACTTTTACTATCTAAAGGACGAAGTTTGTTAGGTTAGGGAATGAAAATGAAGCTACCCTGGAAAGGAACCAAGGGAGAATCACATCCTTGAAGGTTTTTTAGTGTATTCATTCTTCTGCATCAAAATAATTATACTGCAATTTTGATCCACACCATTTTTATTGATAAAAAATACTTGCATTGGAGAAAATGACAGGGATGCAACACTGAAAAAAGAAAAGTATCTTTATATAAACATTTGTAGTTGTAATCACAATTTACCTCACACTTGTATATATTTACTTTTGAATTTCTTTCTTCACCTGAAAAATCAAAAGAAATGTATATAGAACCTTATAAAGTACATACCAGTACTTTTATACCTGCAATGTATTTATGTTTAAGTACAAATTACATATGCCTTAAGGTACATACATGTACTGTTATACCTATTTATGTTTACTGAAACTGTAATGCTTTTACTACAACATCTTCAGAATCCATGATCGGCCACTCTCTCTCTTCACTACCATGTATCAGTAAGTGGTAGCAAAGCCAAAATGCAGCCAATCATAGCTTATCTACAATGTTACTACAAAAATTCCCTAAGAGTGTCCCAATTTTTCTAGCTTATGAGTAAAATTTAATTGGATTTATTGCTCCATTTTGGCCATACTAATTTTCTAGAAAATACAACATTTGTCACTAAAATTGATGCAAAAAATAAACAATAAAACTGACCTGTATGCCCTTAATTTTTTCAAAAAGTTGGATGAGAATTAAAAAATTTATTTATAATGTCCTTACTGTTTAAGGCCTGTAAAGCTATAATATCAGTGAAGAATAAACAAAATCGACCTGCCACAGAGTGACAGCTATGCAAATATACATACATTCATTGTACCCTGAATCAATATGGTAAACACAAATTTAGATGGGTGTTGATACAGAACAAGGTGTGGACATAATATGAGTATGGCCGCAATGATATCATCCTATAAAAATAACTCTTACAAGACTTCCCCTGCAAATATTCAATCAAAATCAGAAAAATCTAGTACGTCAATCGTTCGAAGAACAATTGATAGGTCTTTCCCAAAGTTGCTTCAGAATGTTCTCATTATTGATTCATAGGGACAACCAACATTCTAAGCTTAATATGTATATTTAAAGACTCTTTAATGTGAAATACATTTTTTTCAATGTGACCTTGACATTTGACCTTGACGTCATTTTGAAGGTCAAGTCTACCTGAACATTTTTTGTATTGAATATATGTTTGTATCTTCAATGGTATTTGAGCTATAGGAAAAAAACCCTATTTATACATCGAAAATCGGTTTTTGGCCCATAGGTCCAAAATGGTAGGTCCAATGATTTTGGACCTTATGTAACAATTGTAGGTCTCAACAAGACACACATTTTCTCCATTAAATTAAATCAGCTATCTGTTACGGTTTCAGAGTTTATCCGCTAACAAGTCTAGAGGTCAAAATAAAGGTCATTGATGACCTTTGACCTTGACCTTTTCAAAAAGCCCCTGGAGAACCAAGAGCAATGGTGTAGGTCTCATGTCTCTATCACTGCCAGTTTGGGAGAAAATCATTGTTAAAGAAGTATTAGATTTTGCGGGGCATAACTCCAGAATGGTCCATCGGACAATTTCGGACCAAATGTAACGGATTTCTGTCATGGCCTAACAAACATTTTTCTAATTACACTTCACCAGCTATCTTTTATGGTTTCCGAGTTTATCTGCTTCCATGTTTGGTGTCTGTTACTAAAAATAGATTTGGTTTACAGGGTCAGTCTGGTCAAGCCCAGCCATTTCTGAATAATGGTACCAAGTATCAAAGTGATATCTTTTAAGACTTTTTTTGCAAATGTTGGAAGAAAAAAAAAGAAAAAAAAATAATAATCAGAAGAAATACAAGAAGGTCTTTCCACCGAAGTGGGAAAGACCTTAATAAAAGTTACCCAGTCAAAGTCAAATTATCTCCCCTTTGTGGTCTCCAACAATAATTATATTCCTTCATTCACATCTCCATATAGTGTCCTTCCTTGGTGCATAGTATCAACAAAATTATTTCAGTGGTTCAAGAGGAGTATCGCTTATTCTGTGCAGACGTAATGAATGAAAAGTCAAATTATCTCCCCTTTCTGGCTTCAGACAATAATTGTATTCCTTCATGCTCATCTCCTTATAGTATACTTCCGTTATGTAAAACTTCATCAAAATCCCTCAAGCAGTTTAACAGGAATTGTGCTTATCTCCCTTTCCTAGTTTTGGACAATAATTATATTCCTTCATGCACATCTCCATATAGTGTCCTTCCTTTGAGTAAAGTTTAATCAAAATCCTTCTATTGGTTTAAGAGGAATTATGCTTACAAGAAGTGTGGACAGACGGATGGACAGACAGACAGGGTGATTCCTATATACCCCCTAAACTTTAGGGGATATAAAGAACCTTTGTGAGTACACATACATACTAGTAACCCATATCACCAGATATTGGATAATAACCCAATACTGAAGTTTATATTTAACATGAAATGCCAATATTTACCAGTATGATTGAACAACATTGATACATGTAGCCATTTGTCCCCTCCTGCACAAAAGACTTGAAACACTACATGTTATAAAATATGCAAATGATGGACTAAGTGTGACATATGGACAACTGTTCTATACATGGGAAATTAAGTGTAACACAAAATCATGGACATTGAAAAATTGATTTGGGCAATGTAAGGCAAGTCTACCTCTTTAACTTTATCTGTTTTTATTGTTTAGTGACAGGTTCACAAAATATCAAAACTTTATTGCACAGCATTTGGAATCCATAATATTTATAGATTTTATTTTGGTTGGATGGCTCTGGCACTAGCACATGGAAAAACTGATCAAAAGAAAAAATCAAACTTTACCTGTATTTTATTGTTGGTAACTTGTTGACATAATAAAAACATAGGTAATCAACAATTACAAAGTTCGCTTTGTTATGGCACATGGACCCTAATTTTGCCTGGATGCTGACCTACCGCCAAAGATGCATGCACATGCAAGGTTAGATGATCTTACCATGTACAGTTACTTAGATCTGAACTCAGACGTAAACTTGAATGCGGAAAAATGTAGGTCAAAGTGACCTAATTTTGCCTGGATGCTGACCTAACCCCCAAACATGCATGCACATGCAAGGTTAGATAATCCTACCATGTACAGTTACTTAGATCTGAACTCGGACATAAACTTGAATGTAAGTCAATCATGAGGAAAATATAGGTCAAAGTGACCTATTTTTGCCTGGATGCTGACCTACCGCCAAAGATGCATGCACATGCAAGGATAGATGTTTGTACCAAGTACAGCTACTTAGATCTGAACTCGGATGTAAACTTGAATGCAAGTCGATCATGCAGAAAATATAGGTCAAAGTGACTAATTTTGCCTTGATGCTGACCTCCGCTAAAGATGCATGCACGTGCAAAGTTAGATGATCCTACCATGAACAGTTACTTAGATCTGAACTCGAACGTAAACTTGAATGTAAGTCACTCATGCGGAAAATATAGGTCAAAGTGACCTAATTTTTCCTGGATGCTGACCTATCCCAAAGTTGCATGCACATGCAAGGTTAGATGATCTTACCATGTACAGTTACTGAGATATCGACTTGGACCTAAAATTAAATGAAAGCCAGTCAAGTGGAAAATATAGGTCAAAGAGACCTTATTTTTCTTGGAGGCTGTGAGATAGCCAAAGATACATCTGTACACAAAGTTTGATGACCCTACCCTTCATAGTTATCAAGATATATCCTAAATGCGGACGCGGACGAAGACACTGACGCGGACGCCGGGGGTACTCCAATAGTCCTCCTCAACTTCGTTGAGGCGAACTAAAAATTCCTCCAAGACAAGATAATCTGGATTCTGGAAACCTTTAACTTTGAAGATTTTGCATAACTCAAGGGCAAAAATAATTCATGAATGCTTAACATTATCACTGTGAAAAATTGAATTTGGCCTGTATTTTCTGGTTAGTGACATGTTTACTAAATATAAACTACATTTTGTTGATTTTGCATCATTTAAGGGCAATAACTCTTGAATACGAGAAAACAGTTTTAAAGTAAGTATCATGTCCCCTAATTATTTAAAATTGAACCAAGGCATACATATTTCTTACCTTTCAGGGCAATGTCTATTAGTGAATTATGTTTTCATTTTATTGATAAAAAGATATTTAGGAAAACTAGAGGCTCTCAAGAGCCTGTATAGCTCACCTGGTCCATGACTGGCATGAACTGCAGCCCAAATTGACCCAATGTTAAAGTGTCTCATTTTCTAGAAGTTTCAAAGGAGAAAATCTTTGAACATGTTTTCCCCATAGGGTCCAATGTTAAACAATGGTCCCCGCTGGCATCCATCTTGGATGAGGTGCAGACTTGTCAGACATAATTTTTTAAGAACACCATTAAAGGCCTATTGTGACCAAGTTTGATTCCAACTGACCAAGTAGTTTCAGGAAAGAATGTCTTTGAATGTGTTTTTCCCATAGGGTCCAATGTTAAACTATTTCCCCCACTGGCGGCCATCTTGGAATACATGCAGACTTACCAGACACATTCTTCGATAGGTACCGACTAAGGACAGTTGACACCAAGTATGGTTCCAGTTGGGCAAGTAGATTCAGCAGTTTCCACAGTAATTTAAAGCCCCACTTCCATTACAACCAATTTCAGACCATCATTCAAAAAAAATTTGGGCAGGGGTTCCCCTTATAATTCAGATAATGCATATTGCTGAAATCAAAACATTCCAAGTTCCCCTTACCATTAAAAAATTTTGGCAGGGGTTCCCCCTTATAATCTAGTTTAAACATATTTCTTATATTGAGAAGAAAACTATGAAGCACAATATGACAATCAAACTTACATTGTAAGTTTTACAGTTGAACTTAGTCTCTCAAACTTTGGTAGCTGGAATACCACCAATATTTAAAAGTCTGATCATGTTTTAGTATATTTCTTTGTTTGGCTTTTTTGACAAAAAACATTCTTGCTAAGGACCACTTTCGACACCAGTTTTGAAGTCAAAACATCATTTTGTAAATGGCGGGCAATGACAATTTTCAACATCAGTTCTGAAGTCACAACATCAATATCTATTTGGAAACCAAATTTCATTGAA